>JAKCPI010031279.1:0-206257 GCA_023213315.1 Euborellia annulipes
ATTTTAGCAAACTCTAATAATTTTCCCCCCTTTGAATACTCATCCCCCCGCACTTATTTATTGCCCCCCTGATAACCCAAATCGCCCACTAAGGGGCGATTGTTTCCAGGTTCGGATATCACTGCCCTAAAATAATCTTAAATTTTTCTAATTTTTTGAAAATATTTTTCTTGAACCCCCCCCCACATCAAAAATTTCTGGCTACGCCTATGCCTCTATATATCTTAATATATGTAGAGAGAGAAAGTATTGAATTCATGTCAAAAATTCGGTGTCGAGATTTTGATGGAAATACACGTTTTTGAGGTCCCCTGAATCCAAAAGGTGGTTTTCGCGACATGGTCTGTGTGTTCAATTTTAAGCATGAAGGGAATTGAGCTAGGAGGTTGAAATTTTATATTTAAGTTAGACACCTCCCTGGGAGCGTGACACTAAACTTTTAGTCAAAATCGGCCAAAGAGTTTTCGTACTTTTACTGATGTACTTTTTCAGTTTTTTTTCGATTTTTTATCAAAATTCGCTCTAACGATTTTGTTTAAAATTCAAAAATCAATTATTTTTTAGATCCTCTTTAAAATGTATATTCTCATTTTGCCATTGAAATCTTTTGAAGACCACTTTACTCTTGTACTTCATAGGAGTCCATGGTAACAAAATATAAATATTTTCCCATGTTTATACATTTTCTATCATGAACCGGCGGAACTGGTGTGACACGCACAGAACCCGACTTTCAATTAACGGAAGTGAACATCGCTGTTTTATTCGGTGGTTGATGATGGATGGCGATAGCAAATTTGACTTGAATAGGAATTTTCTTTTTTTTTTTTTTTTGATCATAAATAATTAGTATTCATCTCTCGTGTGTGTGTGTGTGTAAGTGGGTCGAGCAGAGCGAGCTTAAAGAGAGAGGGAGAGAGAGGGGAGGGGAGGGGTAGGGGGTTCCTAGATGGAATGTTTCAGAGGCATTCCCCAAAGAGAGAAGAAGGAAGAAAAACAAGAAGGTGCAGCAGCCAGTGACTCGCCTTCGCCTTCGGCAACTCTCTCTGTCTATTTAGGTACCCAACAACTAAACTAAAAGATGATATCCATTTCTTTTGTATTCCCTCCAATGTCGACATAAAAAATAGCACCTTAGTTAACTTGACCACTTGCATTTCATAAGTAAAAATCTGGTGTGACTAGTCGCATCGAAAGTTGTGTTCTGTGCTTGTTACACCAGATATTTTTGTGTCGATATTTAAAAACTATCTTCTCTCTTTCTACGCGTTTTTAAACTTTCCACCTTATCTTCGCATTTGGCCAATGTTAATTTCCTATAGGGATTTTTATGTTAATTTCGATTCAAAAGGGGGTCCCCTTTGGAACTTTTTAGGCATTTAAAATTTTTTTTCCAATTCTTATGAAATATTGTATTTATTTACGAATCTATATTGTGTATAAAATGTCCAAATATGAGATTAAAATTTTGAAAAATAACCATAGTTTATTTCAAGCAGTCAACATTTAAAATGCAAAAACAAAGGTGCTATCGGAAACTAAATATATCTCGACACAAAAAATCTGGTGTGACCAGCACGGTGCGCAACTTTCTCTTACCGAAGGGTAAGAGAAAGTTGTGTGCTGCTGCGCCAGTCACACCAGATTTTTTTAATTTAAAAGATTTTATTTTTCAAAAGTAAAAATGTATCTATCATTTTTAAAAATAAATGGAATAAAAAATGGACATATTGCCCCCTCCTATAAGATGCCAGGGGGCGCAATGTACCCTTGCCCCCCCCCCCACCCCCCAGTTCCGGCGCCTATGAAATCAGTAGTTGTTTGTAGCTGGGAATCGTAGTTGAGGACGATAAGGAGAATAAATACCAGCCTTCGTTCTCTCCACCAAGGGCGGATACAAGGGGGGTAAAGGGGGTAATTACCCCCACCCCCACCCCCACCCCGAGATTTGGGAAAAATACCTTTTTTTCGCCAAAAAAAGAATTTTTAACGTAATTTTTTAAAAATTAATACTTAAAAATTGTATTAAATTTTCGCTCTCTAAAAAAAAGGTAAAATATTTTTACGGGCGGGAAAAATTTTTGGTCGAACGGTACATGGTTCCGCGAAATCCAAATTTTGGTTCCGTGAAAAAAACAAAATTTTTCGTACGCCCCTGGTGCTGTGCGACGAGTCACACCAGATTACCCCCCCCGAGAAACACCTCTGGATCCGCCCTTGCTCACCACCTCAATTTATTTGCAAATATTTCGGCTCCTATACAGGGGCCATCTTCAGTGCATATCTGTGAATTTAGGCAATACATTTATTTATTCATTCATTATACAATTTGAAAAATTTGTTGTTAAATGTTTTTTTACTCACATGAATTTTATGAGAGAGATTGTCAATTCAATTAACAAGTTAATTATATAATGAAATCTATCATGTATTTTTTGTACTTTATGCAGTCGGGGGTACTAGTATTTTACTGATGTATTTTTTTTTTTCTCGAAAAATTTTGCTACTTTGATTATTCCCTATTATTTTTTAATTATAAAAAAAAAAAAGTTTTTTTTTTGATTATGAAATTTATATAAAAAACAAAAAACAAATGTAGTTTTTGTTTTCAAAGCCTTCAAAACAACAACAAGAACAACACTTTGCACGTCGTTCTTATATAAACACAAATAATTATATGATTGTGGTGCAGGATGTTTTTTTTTTGGTATCTATCATCACCTTTAAATTTAAAATGATGCAGAGAGAGATTATCTTAAGCAAGGCCATCATCTCTGGATGGGGCCTCTACGTCCGTATGCCCTGGCCACATGAAAAAACCAATTTGCCTGACGTGAAATGTATATATGGAGAGAGAGAAGGTATTGCGATCATGTTAAAAATGTCGAGATTTTGATGGAAATACACGTTTTGAGGTCCCTTGAAACCAAAAAAGTGCGTCCCGCAAATCAGAACAATTTTAAGTTTAAAGAAAAAGAGCTACGAGATTGAAATTTTATATTTAAAGAAGGTGCCCCCCTGGGATGTGACACGAAGCTTTTGAACAAAATCGGCCAAAGAGTACTAGTACTTTGCTGATGCACTTTTTCAGTTTTTTTCGATTTTCTCAAAATTCCCTCTAAGGATTTTGATTAAAATTCAAAAATCAATCATTTTTTAGATGCTCTTTAAAATGTATATTCTCATTATGCCATTAAAATTTTCTGAAGACCACTTTACTCTTGTACTCCATAGGGAAGATAGGAGAAATGGTTGCCATGGTAACAAAATATAAATATTTTCCCATCTTGAATTCTAATATATTATGGGTCGTTTTGATAACTTACCTACCCCAACATTAAAATAGACTCCCTATGTGGAAATACAAGGTGTGTGTCCTTCAGCATTAAAATAGCTGAAGGACACACACCTTGTATTTCCACATAGGGAGTCTATTTTAATGTTGGGGTAGGTAAGTTATCAAAACGACCCATTATCAGCGTAAATTAAATATATGTCGACACAAAAAAATCTGGTGTGCCAAGCACAGAACACAAACTTTCGGTTAGTGAAGGTAAGAGAAAGTTTGTGTACTGTGCGACCAGTCACACCAGATTTTTTTTTTTTTTTAACTTTTCCTCAAATTGAAATCTATTTATATATATAATTCGCTAATGTCCGTCTGTTTGGGCAACTTCTCGTTGGAATTTCGAAATCAATTTTTTTTTTTTTTTTTATGCTTAAAGAGGATTTTCCTAGGAATTACAGGAAAATAATTTTCATCCCGAAATTTCTATAACTTTTTGAGTTATTAATTCCCGATTTCTCCCATAGGATGTATAGAGAAATATTTATGTATTCTTTGCATTTGTGTATTCTATGAGTGTAAACAAATCCCCAAGGCGGCACTGGATTGGAATATAGTAATGATGATTATTTTTCATTATTAAGAAATGGCGAACCCTCGGGCTTGGTGTAGTCGGTAGCGCGTCTGCCTTGTATGCCAAGGGTCGCGGGTTCGGTACCAAATGGCTTAAGGGGGTTCAAGAGCGACGTCTAAACGTACTTTAAAAAAAACTAGACTATTATAAGGAATTTTTCAATGCGGTTTTTTTTAAATGAATTAAATTCATATGAGATTATTGGGACATCGAGCTATAATTTATTTAATGACTTATTAAAAAATTATCGTAATTAATTTTTTTGTTATCAAGCAAATACAAAAAAACAATCTGTCCCAATAATCTTTAATTTTTTTTAAATTTAAAAATGAATTTATTGTTATTATTAATTAAGAAATTTTTAAAATAAGCTTAGATGATTTATTTAAAAATCAAATGTCAAATTAGTTCAGCATTCTTGCAATAGATGTCAGGCTAGTCTAACAGCCGATATAGTATTAGCCTATATTTATATATTTTTATGCTTTTATAATAGATACATAATATATAATAACATTTATTGTTAAAAGATCAATGAAAAATGCATTAAATATTATTAGCTACCATTCTGACATCTCTTGGCAAATTTTTGAATTACTTGATTTTTTGGGGATCCGGGGATATTGATGAGAATATTTGAGTGTGGCGGGCGATTCAATTTCGGAAAATCCCTAATAAATATCGAAACACTTCACTTCCTTAGGGGATATTTTATTTCTTCTTTATTCTAAAGATTAATTTAACGAGTCCGTCATCCCTGAAGGTCATTCATAATTTTATTCATGGAATTTTTCTTCTCAATTTGTCCACGTGATTCTAATCTATCATTAAAGAATCATTAATAAGGAGAAGTGATTTCTGTCCCTCTATTGGGTGGGCAGCTAGCGCTCTAAAGACATAAGTGTCTATGATGTAGATAAAGAACTCGCTTCATCATATTCTATGCCCCCTTCACTCTTCACCAGTTGACATCGGGTCGACATAATTCATAAAACTTTAAACAACGCCTTAAAAGGCATTTTAGCGAAATCCTTATTAAGCGAGAAAAATTTATTTCATTTGATTACAAATCATGAGGTCTAAATGGCCTTAGATGCCGAAAAAGACCTAAAAAAAAAAAAGAAGAAAAGGTGAAGGTCCGCCGCAGGCGGGCCCGAGCCAGTTGACGGGGAGTCCAAGGGGCGCAAGTCTAAAAAATAATTGATTTTAGTATTTTAAAATCAAAATCGTTGGAGCGACAATCAAATCTTCTAATTCACTAGGATCTTACTTCCTCGCTATTTAATGCATCAGTTACAAGGCCGAGAAGGAATTCCGGAAAAGAAGATTTAATTTATGATAATTTTATACGAAAAAAAAAAAAATATATTTTTTTTTTTAAAGTTGGTAACACTTTAGCGTTTTCTAGGTCGGTATGTCATGCTTACCAATTGCGTCATAAAAATACTTTTGCAGTGAGAGAGAGAGAGGCTGCAAATGGGGCCGAAGATGCTGCTGCTGCTGCCTCTTCTCGAGACGACCTTTACGGAAGTTTAAGCCTAAATGTTATTACATAACAACAACAACAACAACAACAACAACAACCGGTTCCCATCTCCCTCTCTCTTTTAGATCCTCCTTTAGGGATTATGGAATTTAATTCGCCACCCTTTTCCCATGACGAATTTGACGTCATCCAATTAATTAATTTATGTTCTTAATTATCGCATTCTATTAATTATAAATATTTATATATTAATTAAAATTAGTTAGGAAAAAATAAGAATTTGAAATTTTTGTGTTAGATATTTATATTTATACGACTCAGGGGCTCACATTTTGGTGAGTACGTGGATGGCGACCACGAGTTACCCTAGCCTTTAATTTTTTCATCTCCCGTTTTGTTCCATTGAGGGGAGTTTCTACACTATCATTTTACTCAAAAGATTGAATCAATCCAGCCGGATTGACCATCTAGGGATTGAATGACTCAATCATTTGCCTCAATCGATCGTCTCGGCCCACTTTGAACAATCATTACGTCAATCACACGCAAGCCAACCATGGAGTTTAACCCCAAAAAAAAAAAAATACAAAACGAAGACACAATTGGAGAAAAAACCGCAATCAATAATATCGCTTCTTAAATGGAAAAGTCAAACAACTCAAAAATGATCTATTTTGAGATTTTGTATAAAAATGAATCCTTTTTATTTATGTGTAGATTTATGTGGGGAAAGTGTCATTTCTTTAACTACAAAGTATCACCCCCAGAATGCGCTAGTGTCTTTTTTGGCGTTTTTTCTCTTTATTTTTGTCGAAAAGCATCATTTGTCTAACTGATGTCTAGTTAAACACAAATTCCGCCATAGTTTTTTAGAATATGTGCAGTGCATACAATAATATCACAATAATTTCCATTAAGAAAATAGAAATCTTTAAACTGCTTTCCTGAAAAAGAGACATTTTGAGTTGTGCCACTTTCCCATTTAAGGAGCGATATATTGGCAGGGAAGTTCAGAATGTGAGTTTGTGAGCCTCATAATAGAATTGTACCGGCATTATCCTGGACAGACCTCAACTCCTTCTTAATTTATACCATTCCTTGGACCAACTTCGTTTCCGCTTTTTGTTTTTCCCTCAAACGGCAACCAACATCAATGCAAGCAATGCCAAATCGGTGTGGGACATCATCGTTCCAAGCTCCCTTTCGAGTCGAAAACTCAACTGTGACTGAGTTTTGATAAAAAAGTTTGAACGTTTGATTGAAGTTGATTGATTAACTGAACCTTTTGATCAAAATGATTGATCGTTTAGGACCTCCTTAAGTTTGTTCAATTGTGTAGTTTAGACTAATGTCAAAAATTCGATGGAAATACACATTTTGAGGTCTCTTGATTTCATAAAAGAGGTCTATCTATTATTATTTTACTCCATGAAAGAAATCAGTTTGAAATTTGATTCAGACTGGCAAACATTTTGAACATTTTGTCTTCATTGTGCAATTATATTGAAAGTATGAAGAGAAATTTTTCACAAAAGCTGGAGTATCCAATATTCTGTGGAGTGTTCAAAAGTTTTTCAGTATTTTGAAAAGTTTAATCGACACTGAAATGTTGTACACTATTTTTGTGTTTTGTGGGGGATCCACGACCATTCAATATTGTACACAAAACTCAGGCTTAATATTTTTCCATAAAATTTTTAGTCAGTGTAAGGACCCCAGGAAAACTTTTGAACAAAATTTCTAATGTACTTTTTCAGTTTTTGCAATTTTCTCAAAATTCTCTCTAAAGATTTCGATTAAAAATAATAAATCAATTATTATTAAATGCTTTTATTTAATTTACTCTTTCAAGGTCACCAACTTTTAAGGCTCAAACAGACAGAACGCGAAATTCGCGACGCTCAGGCTACGCGCGCATTTCGCGGCGTAAGGCGTTTTTGCTAAGCCACACAGGAAGCATAATCTGGGCGTACGATCCGGTATTGTGTATATGTTTCAACAACCTTTATTTAATGAATTTATAAATATTTGATAAATAAAGTACTATATTACGAAAGAAATAGAATATCATTGCAAAATTAGATTTTATTTAAATCTTATTTTATTAATGATAACTTTGATTAAATATTTTTCGAGGCTTGTAAATTAGAATAAAAGATAATACTATTCAATTACCTCGATTCGGACTTTTTACTAATCATAGATTGGCTGCCAAGAAAAAACATATTTTATTATTTACTTTTATTTAGTTAGAGGCGAAAAAACAAGTGTTTTTAACCCTATAAGTTTTTTTATTTCATTACTCATCTTGATTATTTCGCCTGTTCGCGCGAAGGAGTTGTAAATTTGTACAACTCGAAAAAGCTGTCGCGCGAAAGAGAGCGTTTACGCCGCGTAAGTTCGCCCCCTGTGTGACGGGGATGATACAGTCTTGCCTTATACAACATTTCGCGCCCTTTCGCGGCGTTGAAAAAACGCCAAGCGACGCGAATTTCGCGTTCTGTCTGTTTGAGCCTTTAAGGCTCAAACAGACAGAACGCGAAATTCGCGACGCTCAGGCTACGCGCGCATTTCGCGGCGTAAGGCGTTTTTGCTAAGCCACACAGGAAGCGTAATCTGGGCGTACGATCCGGTATTGTGTATATGTTTCAACAACCTTTATTTAATGAATTTATAAATATTTTATAAATAAAGTATTATATTACGAAAGAAATAGAATACGTATCATTGCAAAATTAGATTTTATTTAAATCTTATTTTATTAATGATAACTTTGATTAAATATTTTTCGAGGCTTGTAAATTAGAATAAGATAATACTATTCAATTACCTCGATTCGGACTTTTTACTAATCATAGATTGGCTGCCAAGAAAAAACATATTTTATTATTTACTTTTATTTAGTTAGAGGCGAAAAAACAAGTGTTTTTAACTCTATAAGTTTTTTTATTTCATTACTCATCTTGATAATTTCGCCTGTTCGCGCGAAAGAGTTGTAAATTTGTACAACTCGAAAAAGCTGTCGCGCGAAAGAGAGCGTTTACGCCGCGTAAGTTCGCCCCCTGTGTGACGGGGATGATACAGCCTTGCCTTATACAACATTTCGCGCCCTTTCGCGGCGTTGAAAAAACGCCAAGCGACGCGAATTTCGCGTTCTGTCTGTTTGAGCCTTTAGTCTTTGCTTAAGACACCTCCCGATGAGCTAGAGGTGAGAAATTTGATATTTAAGGGTCATTTTTGATGACAACATTTGCCTGTAGCTTTTTATCAAAATAGATCAAATTAATGTGGTACTTTATTTGATGCCGCTTCCTGTCTTCCTTTTTTTTTAATACTCTATCTACAATATAAAAAAAAGTTTAAAATAAAAATATAATAAAAAAAAAAATGTTTTTATTTAAATTGAACTAAAAAAAGAGAAATTATTTAATTGTTCTTGTTAAAATTGTTATGCACTTCTAATGCCCAGTTGCACCAACATATCTCAAGTCTCAAGATCGTCTTACATCTTACATTTGAACTTAGAGTGTTGCACCAACATTTAATACGAACTTAAGTCCTGATTTTGAGCTTACATCTCAAGTAGTCAAATTTGGCGACTTAAGTCCCTCTCAGCCTGAATTCGTAACCTAAAAGAAGAATTGTGACATTTTATCTATTCAACTATCTATATAATCCCTTAGAATATATATTTTTTTTTTAATTAATCAATCTTATTGTTATTATTTAAAAAAAAAATTATATTTTCATACTGCCTGTCAAGAATTTTTAAAAAATATACCAGGTATATTTTATATTATATATAGAAAATTCGAAATAAAATTTGTTGAAGCATAGACGGTGTGTAAAAGTTTAAACTGTTTTTAATCGCTATAAATTGGTTTTTACTTCAAGATATTAATAGAAAACGTGAATATTGGTGTGGATGGAGCTGATCGGAGGTGAAGATTTTGATGTTTGCATAATGTTATAATTGACAGAGAAGGTTTTGAACATAACCTCGTATCTGTCAAAATATATCTGTCAAAATTCAATATGATTTTAAATAAATATATAAAGATATATTTTTACTGTTAAATTTATTAATATATTAAATTAAAATATTAGCCTAAATTAAATTATTAATTTGTTTATTAATTAAATAAACCCATTATTAAAAATATAATATATTATATTAAATATTTTAAATAGATATTAAAAATAATAGATTTAAAAGTTGATTGAATTGAAGTGGCAGAAAAACGTCAAACAAAAAGTAAGTAAATTTATTTATTTTAAATTAAAAAAAAATACTGTAGATTAACTTACAATTTGTTTGTGTTTTTTTGTACCATTTCATTCAATAGTTTGTCTAGAAAAATATATTATGAAAATTTTTCTCTTTTTTTATTCCCCAATGAGGGAGGACCTAGAAATACTTCACTTATTAAAATTTGTTAATATTTTTTTTGTTGACAGAATTTGATAAAACAGATTAAGCTGATTATTTATTTATTTATTTTTATTTTGGTCAGATTTTGGTTAGCAAATATGTTTTTTGTTGTCCTGCAGTGCCGCCTAGTGGCTAATTTGTAACAAAAATGCGAGGTTGCCAGATGTTGTTTTTTCTTAAAGGCAGCTTGGGTAATATCATTTGAAGATTCATTGGTGCAACGTTTTAAATCTCAAGCTGAGACTTGAGTTCAAGACGGACTTGACCAAGTCAAGATCTGAGACTTGTTGGTGCAACTGGGCATAAGTGATTCCGAGGCTCTAGGTATATAGGCCTACAATTCCTTAAGCTATCAATGTGCGCCCCACGCTTTTATTTTAAATATTCAACAATTTTAACAAGAACAATTAAATTATTTCTCTCTTTTTAGTTCAATTTAAATAAAAACATTTTTTTTTTAAGTTTTTTAATTATATTTTTTTTTTTAGATTCTCTTTAAAAATATATATTCTTATTCTTTTTGCCCTCAAAATTTATTTGAATCACATTTTACTCGACCGGAAATTTAATAAAGTATTCTTGGACCCAAATTATCTGGTGGGACAAACATAGAACACTTGCGAGCAGGCATACCAGAGTTTATTTCCAGGTTTGTTCATCTCCTAATATATTGTAACTTTTTTTGAGAAATAGTATTTATCACCCCCCTCTCCCCCTCTCCCCCTCTCCCCCTCTCCCCCTCTCCCCCCTCTCCCCCTCTCCCCCTCTGCCCCCTCTCTCGCTCAAAGGAATTTTATTCGAATATTTATTTCCAAAAAAAAAGAAAAGATTTTTTATTTCTGTTCCCTCATGGCTGTCCATGTCTTGCTGTTCTCTTTCTTTCTCTTTTTTTTATTTTCTGAATAAGAATACTTAAGAGTTGAGAGTGACCTCATGGCGACCTCACTTTTTCTCTCTCTCTCTCTCTTTCTGTGGCTTCTTTATGGTTTAGAAACAAACCACACACACACACACACACACATACACAAGCACTAACAACAACAACAACAACAACAAGCTTCTGTTGCGTGCTAGGCAATTAGCATTCCAGTAAAGCTTAACGATTCCCCCCCCGCCTCTTCAAAAACAAATAATCCCTTCAAGTATCGAACGTATTTAAAGAAGATTGGAGAAACAAAAAAAAATTCCTTATTTCGTGAACAAGATTCCTTTCAAAACGAGGACCAGATATTAGGATTGATTTCGTTTTAGTCTGGTAAAAAAAACAAAACTAAACAAAGTGTTCTCAATAAATCTTTTAATTATTATGCAGTATGTACAGGATATCTTTCAAGCTCTTGGGTGGTTTGAAGAAAAGGTCGAGCCCGAAATATTTACTGTCAAAAATTGGACACATTCTGTATATGGGCGACTTTACTTTCTCTTACCTATGTACCCCGTATATATGTAAAATATATATATAGAGAGAGAGAGTATTGGATTCATGTCGAGATTTTGATGGATCTTCACGTTTTGAAATCCCCTGAATCCAAAAAAGTGATTTTCGTGACATGGTCTGTCTGTGTGTGGGTGTGTGTGTGTGTGTGTTCAATTTGAAGCATGAAGGAATTGAGCTACAAGGTTGAAATTTTATATTTAAGTTAGGCATCCTCCCGGAGACTCAAAATAAGCTTTTGAACAAAATCGACCAAAGACTACTAATACTTTACTGATGCACTTTTTCAGTTTTTTTCTATTTTCTCAAAATTCCCTCCAACGATTTTTTAGATTTTCTTTAAAATGTATATTCCCATTTTTCCATTGAAATCTTCTGACGACCACTTTACTCTTGTACTCCATAGGAAAGATAGAAGAAATGGTTGCCATGGGAACAAAATATAAATATTTTTTCATACTTATCAATTTTACATCGCCCTCGAGTTTGGCGTAGTTGGTAGCGTGTCTATCTCCTATACCAAACGTCGCGGGTTCGGACCCAGGCAGTCCGATGATTTTATTTAAGCCATTTGGATACCAAATGGCTTAAATAGAAATGCCTGGACCCCAAATAGATATATTAATTACAACGGTTATCGTCCAAAGTCTTAAATGGCCTTAGTTGCCGAAAAGACTGTATGAATGTGTGTGTGTGAGTGTGAGTGTGAATGAGAAAAAAGTGTGAATGTTTTTTATAATAAAAAAAAAAAAAAAAATTTACATCATGAAATTCGAATGTAATGTTACTCTACTGTCGAAAACTAAATATATGTCGACTGGTGTGACAAGCACAGAACGATTAGCAAAGGTAAGAGAAAGTTGTGTGCTGTGCGAACAGTCACACCAGATTTTTTTACTTAAAATTTTGCAAAAAAATATTTCTTAATATATTTTAATCAATCTTTACTAATATTTATATTTTTGAAAAAAAAAAAAAACAAAAACAAAAAAAACAAAGTCGATTATTAAGTTAAGATTGAGAAAAAGCAATTTTAATAATCTTAATCAAATAATTTTCCAAAAATTTTCAGTTTCAAAAAACGTTTCCCTTGCATCGTGGTTTCATTTTAGCTAGGTCGAGGGCTGGGAGGGGGGGGGGGGTTAATATTGTTGTTTCTTGCTCACTCCTTACGCCATCCAGAGCTTGAAGTCGTCACTAAAAAAAAAAAAACCTTCTTCATTAATATACAGTATAAAATTCCTTATGCAACATTTAAAAGAATTTTCCTTAAATACTTTCCTCTTCTTTTTTTCAAGAATCAATTCATTTGGTTTTTTTACTTTCTCTTACCTTTACCTATATATGTTAATATATAGAGAGAGAAAGTATTGGATTCATGTCAAAAATTCGATGTCGAGATTTTGATGGATCTTCACGTTTTGAGGTCCCCAACAAAAAAGGCTTTTTAGATGCTCTTTAAAATGTATATTCTCATTTTGCGATTGAAATCTTCTGAAGACCACTTTACTCTTGTACTTCATAGGGAAGATAGGAGAAATGGTTGCCATGGTTACAAAATATAAATATTTTCCCATACTTATAAATTTTACATCTTGAATTCAAATGTTCCGTACTGTCGGGAACTAAATATATATGTCGACACGAAAAATCTGGTGTGACAAGCACAGAACACAACTTTCGATTACCGAAGGTAAGAGAAAGTTGTGTGCTGTGCGACCTGTCACACCAGATTTTTTTTATAATAAAATTCACTCGATCACTTATCTTAAATCTATTATCACTGTATTGTTAAAATAATATTAGAAATTAGAAATGGGAAAGTAGGAAATAATCAAAAATCTGGTTGCATTGTCCACAATCTTCGATTGCGTTCTGTGCTTGTCACACCAGATTTTTTTTTTTGCATCGACATTTAGGCCAATATATTAAAATTCAAAATGACTTATATGTTGTTACCATGGCATCCATTTCTTCTATAAAGTACAAGAGGAGTCAACTGTGCTTCAAACAATCTTGAGAGCAACCAGTCACACCAGATTTTTTTTTATTATGAATATAAAAGACTTGATTGAATTCATTCACTTTCAAAGCTGTATATCCATCCTCTCTAATACATGGCATTTAAAAGAGAGAAATTCCCTGGGAAATGAATCGTTCACTTTTCCACGGAACACTTTTCAGGACAAAAAGAAAGACTAGTAGAAAGTGACTCAGATGTGTAGAAGGGGGGGGGGGGGGGCTATAAACTAAACTCCCCAAAATTATTTTGGGCAGTTTGTCGCATGGGAGATTGGATGTTTGATCTCCGGAGACTAATTTCAAAGCAGTATGGTGTGCAAAGACTGGGCCCTTGCATGAAAAATGTGCAGTCTTCTACACTGCAAAAAAAAAATTTGATGATTTTACAATTTTTTTGTTGTAAGCAAATTTCCAAGACCAATAGATACTAAATTTACTATACAGTTGAATTATATTTTTACAAAACTCTTTGCAAAAATCGTTTACAAATGTGTGGTAATTTTACTAATATTTAGCAATTTTACAATCCAAATGTTTGTAATTTTACTAATATTTAGAAAAAAGAAAAAAAAATTACGACTGGACCCATAGGTTATTGACCTTTAGGGGACGTCTCTACCTGAATGGAGTGAAATAAATATTTTTATTTAATGAAAAATTCCTCCAGGATTTGAACACTGACCTTTTTTTGTAGAAGTCTTGCTGCCTAGCCCATTTGACCATCGAATCACCAGTTAACTAATGATCTATCTCTGCTATTTGGCATTCAAGTATGACCTCACTGTAAACTATTTTTACTAAATAATAAAATAAAAAATAAACTTAAAGTTATCTTAATATTATTATTATTTGTATTATTATAACTTAAATAAATCCTTATAGTGCCAAAAATGTCTTTATTAAGAAAGCTAAAAAGCAGTCGAAACAAAGTCGGCCATGTTGGCAGCCTTAAAAGGAAAATTACTATACCCTTGTATTGTAAAATTAGAAACCTTTTTGTAAAATTACAAACCCTTTTCTAAAATTACAAACCGTGTTCTAAAATTACAATGCCGTTGTATTGTAAAATTAGAAATCGTATGGTAAAATTACAATATTTACTCTAATTTTCCAAGAGAATTGTAATTTTAAAATGTTTTTTGGTTGTAAAAATTTTTTGAATGCATAGATTTGTAAATTTAGTATACAAATGTATGGTAGTTATCATTTACAAGGAAAATTTGTAAATTTATTATACTAAAACATACTAAAATTAAAATTTTTTTTTTACAGTATACCTATGCGACAATTGTGAACAAGATGATAAAAATTAAATAATCTCTCCCCTACCGGGGGACGTTCCACACGCTGATTGCTCGGTGTCACCAATCACCTTTTAATATATAGACCGTCACTCGCAACACTAGAGTTTTTTTTTTTTTAATTAGAAATTCAATTCTTGACACCTGTCTAGAATCTTTATAAATAAATTGGATGGAATCCTCGTGAGAATTGAGTGAGTGAATGCATCAAATCCATTGAATAAGAGACGATCCGATGCTCTGAATGCATAACGACGTAAACAAAAACATCCTATCTATTTATACACTTCTAGAGACAATGTGACATGCATTTAAATCACCATAGAGGACACCTCTTCGTCCTTTAAACCTTCCGTTAAAGGCGTTGGTTCGTTAAACTAAAGGGGAAATATTCTAACCTTTAAACTATAAAGATCTTTAATCGTATTGACGTAATTTAGTGTCTATATCAATCTATTCGTATTAATATAAATATTTGAAGTGAGGTTATGGGTCATCGTAAATGTCAATTGTTTTATTTTAGTTGGTCATTTAACCGCAAGAGGGACGTATTGTATGATTGATAATTTCATACATGTCATACAATTTGATTCTAATTTCACTTTCAAATATTTTATTATTTATAATGGGGTTGTCTAAAGGTACTCTAAAAAAAACTAGACTATTTTAAGGAATCTTTCAAAGCGGTTTTTTTTTAAATCAATTAAATTCATAAGAGATTATTGGGACATCGAGCTATAATGAATTATTAAAAAATTATCGTAATTAATTTTTTTGTTATCAAGCAAAAACAAAAAAACAATCTGTCCCAATAATCTTTAATTGTTTTTTTAAATTTAAAAATGAATTTATTGTTATTATTAATCACATATTAATCAAGAAATTTTTAAAATAAGCTTAGATGATTTATTTAAATGTCAACTGTCAAATTAGTTCAGAATTCTTGCAATAGATGGCAGGCTAGTCTAACAGCCGATATAGTATTAGCCTATATCTGCCTATATATTTTTATGCTTTTATAAAATATACATAATATATAATAACATTTATAAAGTATTTATTGTTAAAAGATGAATGAAAATCAACTAAATGCATTAAATATTATTAGCTACCATTTTGACATCTCTTGGCAAATTTTTGAATTACTTGATTTTTTGGGCATACTTTTATGACACACAACGCCATCGTAGTTAAGCCAATCATATGATTAAATGGACCCTGTTATGCAATGGTGTGTCAAAGACCAAACATCGAGTTTTAAGAAAATCAACATTAAAGTTTTTCTGATTTAAATTGTTTTGATTAGATTATATATCATTTTTTTTGTCAATTGTGCAAGTAAATACTGTACTTATTGCAGATATTCATAAATGATCTCTAAAAATACGACTAATTTAGAGAAAAACAATAAAATATAAAAAATTATTTTTGCAAAATTCTCAAAGTCCAATTTGCAATTTGTAAAAATGCTTCAAAGTCTCTTGATAATAAATAAAATAATTTTAGGTTATAATTCAAAAATTAAAACGAAGGTATTATTAAAGTTCTTTTATGGTTATATTTAATACTAATAGCTTAGAAACTTTTTATCAAAATTACATTAATAAATTTTAAAATTTAAAATTAAATACAAAGTGATAACAAAATTTTCTCATCAATTAATTCCTGAATGGAAGTGAACATGGCAACAATAAATCAAAGTTATAATGAAATTGACTTAATATCGAAATCGCTCTGATCCTCATCTTCATTATCAGGAATAATATCAAAAAATTAAATTTTGACATCTACGAATTCATTTCTCATTTTTAAAAAAAAAGGATTTTGGTTTATTTAAGGTAAACAATATATAATATTATAGGTTAAATAAGTTTTTATTGGTTGTTAACATCATAAAAAACAACGTGTTAGGCATATAAATCATTTTTGCAAAATGAAAATCCTGCATTGAAATATTGTAAAAATAATTTTATGCTTTTACATTAAATATAAATTTTTTTAGGACATATTTCATAAAAAAATATTATTAATTAAAGCATTTGAAACAATATTCGGTGCTTAACTCAATTTTGAATTTTTTTGGTCTTTGACACACCATTGCATAACAGGGTCCAAATAACAGCTCAGATCATGTGAAGTTTATTTATTTATTTTTTTTACAACAATTTTAAATTCAATTTTAATCTTAATTAAGTTGCTAACTTCACAAACCTTTCCTCAGATAGCTGATCCAAGTAATGCACACAAAATAAAGGAATAACTAAGAGAGTGTGCGTGATTAAAAAAAAAAAAAAATAATAATAATTTTTTAATTGAGTATCCATCCATCCAATCCGGGTTCGATGAATTTTTGTTGTTTATTGCGTTTTGTTATTTTGAAAAGATTCAATTCCCTCTCCAGAAGAAGTTAATCACTATCATTAAATGAGTGAGTGAAATATTCCCCCCCCCCCTCCCCCCCCCCCCTCCCCCTCTCTCTCTATTACAAAATACGTGCATCAAGATTCATCAAGAGCGGGTCTGAAAGAAAATTCTCGCAATATTTGTTTGCAACTCACAAATTAAAATTAACAAGAGTGCCTGTAATTTTTATTCTATTATTGTTATTTTCAGTTGGTTTGTTTATTACGTAACTCGTAAAGAATCTTTAACTAACGACTTTTATGCTTTTACACTTTACGTTACTTTTTTAACAATTTTTTTATTTTTTTTTAAATTTTTCTTTCCATTAAAAAAAATCCGGTGTGTCGGGTCGGGTCGATAAATTTTAATTTAATTTCTGGCAATATTCGTATTTTAAAATTCAAGATGTAAAATTTATAAACTTATATTTTATTACCATAGCTTTCTTATGAAGTAAAAGTACAAGAGTGATTTAAACAATTTTGTGAGCAAAATGAGAATATACATTTTAAAGCGCATCTAAAAAATAATTGATTTTTGAATTTTAATCAAAATCTTTCTAACGAATTTCGAGGAAATCGAAAAAAACTGAAAAAGTACATCAGTAAAGTACTAGTACTCTTTGGCCGATTTTGTTCTAAATCTTAGGATTACGTCCCAGAGGGGTGCCTAACTTAAATATAAAATCTCAACTAGGTGGCTTAATTCTTTCATGTACAGATAAAGTTGAAAAATTCGGCTCGAAGGACCAAAATACTGTATCTTCAATTTCCCCACTCAGCCAATAGAGCTATCGCAACGCTGTTGAACTCAAACGTTAGAGGATATTTGGTTCTTTTGGATACACCATTCTACTAAATAAAATGAAACCTTGTAGCTTTAAAATGAACATATGCGGGACGCACTTTATTGGTCTCATGAGTCCTCAAAACGTGTATTTCCATGGAATTTTTGACATGAATTCAATACTTTCTCTCTTTATATATTTGCATATATAGAGGTAAGAGAAAGTAGAAAAAAGGAATGCTGCCCCTAATGAGTAAGGTTATTGGAGTGCCGTGGACCTCAAAAGGTTGGGAATCACTGCTCTAGAGAATTCCAGTAGAATATGCACACCCACACTCCATTCAACTCTCATATTTATGAATTTGTACGTTTGCGAGCATTTCCCGAGATTTTTTTGGTGGGACAAATCTTTCTTGTGCGGTATTGTTCCGCGTATTGCTGGACTGGGTCTGGGCTCTAATCAGAATTTCCATTACAAATGTCTACTGCTGCACTCTAGCGGAGAAGAGTAAAAGTTGAAGCGCCTGCTGGATAGGCAATCGAACGAACAGATTAACATTTCCAGTTGCAGACTAATTCAGGCGTTCTAAATAAAAGGACAGGGGGTATTGAGAAGGGGGGGGGGGGATATATCCTCAGGGACCGGGTCCTTTAGGGTGCGATTATGTTGGAACTGCGAAAAGAAAATGGAAACATGCTTTTGAATTGGAGCTCCGCTTAGAATCCTTCTTTGACCCCGACCACGAAAGTTGTGTGTGCTGTGCGACAGTCACACCAGATTTTTTTTTATAAATAAATGCATAAGAATCAAATAAGAAATATTCTTTAATAACCTTTTTAAAATATATAATATAATAATTTTTTAAAAGATCGCACCTTTATGCTGCAACATAAAAAAATCTGGTGTGACTGGCAAACAGCACACAACTTTCTCTTACCCTTCCCGTCACACCAGATTTTTTGTGTCGAGTTATATCTAATTTCCCATAGGACCTTGCATTTTAAATGCATAAACTCTGGTTAAATTAAATTATATATTTTGACATCTACGAATTCAGTAGGTTATGAATAGAGCCCGGATTTTTATGCAGCAAAAACCTCTAAATATGCAGTAAAAGTATTAAAATATGCAATATATATGACAAAAATGTAAATGGGTTCCAATTAAACTACTGATGTAAAACTAATCGTGTTTTGACAAAAATTTAACTTGCAATAAAAATTAAATTTAATGTAAAAAAATCTGGTGTGACTGAAGGCACCTCATATCTTCAGTAATCGAAAGTTGTGTTGTGTGCTTATCACACCAGATTTTTTGAGTCGAGACATTTATTTAGTTTCCATAAACATGGCAAAATGTTTATATTTTGATACCATGGCAACCATTTCTCCTATCTTCCCTATGGAGTACAAGAGTAAAGTGGTCTTCAGAAGATTTCAATGACAAAATGAGAATATACATTTTAAAGAGGATCTAAAAAATAATTGATTTTTGAATTTAAAAAAAAAAATCGTTGGAGCGAATTTTGAGAAAATCGAAAAAAATTGAAAAAGTGCATCAGTAAAGTATTAGTATTCTTTGGCTGATTTTGTTAAAAAGCTTTGCGTCATCGACCGGCAAATTGGTTTTCTTGTGGTCAGAACATACACTGTTAAAAATTTTCAAGAAAACTTCCTATACAAGTATAGGAACTCTGTTTCATAAACTGTTTATGAATATATATGAGAAAGTTCAATTTGTTGCCAACCTAACAAATTTCTTATATATTTTAAAATTAATTATTTTGGTAAAAATTGTTAATTTTAATTTTAATTTTTATAGCTATTTAGTTGAATTACTTTATAAAAATTATTTTATTAGTATGATTTTAATTTACTTCATAAATATTTAAATAGTTTAGAGCGCGAATTTCAAATCAGAATTTAATAAATTTAGATTTGTGAAATAAATTTTAAAAGAATAATTTCAAGTTTCCTTAAAATAATATTAATAAAAATTCCTTGAGGTAGTCGAGTCATTTGAGAACGTTTAGACCAGTGATTCTCAACTTGTCGCGCAGTGAACTTTTAACGATTTCAAAATTTGGCGGCACACAAAGAAAAAGATAAGTTTAAAAGTTGGTAATTTGTTCATAAACTTTTATATTAATTTTATTTCATATCCTGGGTATATTAATATTATATCACCCAAGTATATGAAAAATGATTGAAAATTCATATTTTTTTTACAGTGTATGTCGACACAAAAAATCTGCTGTGCGACAGTCACACCAGTTTTTTGTCATTTATATTGGTAGAGAATTTATTTTTAAATTATGTTGTACAGAGGGACGTTCCCCAAGCTGATCCCTCTGGGTCACCAATCCGAGGTATCGCTGGCAGCGATTATGGTGAATTCTTCATTTTGATTGATTCTTCAAAGAGTCGATTTTAAATTTTTAAAAATCTGATGTGACAGGTTGTTAGAAAGGTGTATGCTGTGAAACTAATCACACCAAATTGTGTTTTTTTTTTAATAAGAAAAGAGAGAGATTCAATTAATTCGCCTCACACCTTTACTAGGAATCTATTAGCTAAACAAGTCCTTTTTCTCTTTTTAAAGGCTATAATTTCGCAGCAGCCCTTTTCGCCGAAGCAAGAAGCGTTTAAGAAAATTCGAAGGAATTAAAAGGACGGCGGGGGGGGGAGAGGCGATCGAAAATTCTGAAACTCTTAATAACGTCTTTCTATTCTAATAGAAGCCAGATTAACTACCTTATTAATTACTCAAAAAAAATCTGGTGTGACTGGTACAGCACACACCTTTGTTTAGTTCTGTGCTTGTCACACCAGTGTGTCAGACATATATTTAGTTCCGCCGATATATTAGAGTAGAATAAAATATTGGCCTCCTATCTTTCCTAAGAAGTGCAAGAGTAAAGTGTGCTTCAAACAATTTCAAGGGCAAAATGAGAATATATATTTTAAAGAGTATCTAAAATATAATTGATTTTTGAATTTTAATCAAAATCGTTAAACCGGGTTATGAGAAAATCGAAAAAAAAACTGAAAAAGTGTATCAGTAAAGTACTAGTACTCTTTGACCGATTTTGTTCAAAAGCCTCGTGTCACGTGCCAGGGGGGTGCCTAACTTAAATATAAAATTTCGACTTCCTAGCTCTTTTAGTTCTTGAGATATTTAGTTCACCACCTCAAAAAGTATATTTCCATCAAGAATTTTTGATATGAATCCAATCCTTAATGTTTCCTTCCATCTACGTATAGGCCTAATTGATGGATCATCTTTTTAGTTCTCATCATTTTAAGTTGAAATAAATGTCATAAGGCCCTGGGAAGGTTTGCTTGCAGTTCAATGTCTTGCAACTTCCTGCTTCCCCCCCCCCCCCCTCGTGTGAACTGCTTGTTGTATTCTTTGCCTGGGCCCTTTTTGCAGGTCACTTGCTAGTTAGTTGCTTAGAATCTGTGCGGGAGTGTGAATGAGTGAATGGAGAGACAAAATGAAACATCATCTGCAACATCTCTGTCTCGTCCAGGTGGGTGTTGGGGTCTTTGCTTTCAATATTATTTCTGATTAATGGCGGACGACGCTTCCGCTTCAACGAAAAAATCATTCTTTTTATTTATTTATAACAAATTTAAATATAAATGTTGCATATCATTTTATTCAAAAAAATGGCAGTTTTTTGGACATATTTTTTTTTTCAATTAATTTGAATAAATTTGAATTTTAACTTGAAACGCTTTTTATTACTCATATAATAAAATTACTTAACTTTTATTCTTGAAACAAAAATGTTAATATCCTATCTTGAATTGAAAATTTGAAAATCCTCTTGTTAGTAATGACGCCTTTTTTTATTGAATATGTCGACATCTCAGATTAACAGTCAAAAATAAATAAATAAAAAAAAAAATTGTTGTTTTTTTTTTGTTGGATAACATATATTTTTTATTTGGTAATCTAAAAACTGCCATTTTTCTGATTAAAATGATATGCAACACTTGTATTTAAATTTGTTAGAATTTACTAAATCAAGATTTATTTCGTTGAAGTGGATAGCGTCGTCCGCCATTAATCAAAACAATAAATTCAAAGAATATATATATATATTGGCTACTAATCAGATGGGTGCGGTTAATTGTAAATAAATATTTGTAAGTTAGACCTCAGCCAAAAATTTTGCTTTATCAGCTCTAGTTTTAGAGATAACGTCATTTAAGATGCAACGTCACACCGATAGTGCCAAATCTCTTGTTAGTTCTGTGTTTATTATTAAAATTAGATTCTTTAATTATTTATTTTAATTAATTAGTTGCTAATATATACTGTATATATATTCTTTGAATTTATTGTTTTCATTAATGGCGGACGACGCTATCCACTTCAACGAAATAAATCTTGATTTACTAAATTCTAACAAATTTAAATACAAGTGTTGCATATCATTTTAATTAGAAAAATGGCAGTTTTTAGATTAGCAAATAAAAAATTTGTTTTCCAATTAAAAAAAAAAAAAAACTGTGATTATTCAACAATAATTAATAACAAAAATTGCTTTATACAAAAACACAATATCTTAGGACTCGTTACTGAGGGGGGGGGGGTTTATTTTTCAATTCAAGTTGAAATTTTAACATTTTTGTTTCAAGAATAAATAAATATCAAGTTGGTTAATTTTAATACATTTGCGTGAGATTATTATAAAGCAAAGAACAATATATAGCAACCTCACCTCGTTCTTTGTTTGTTTAATTTTAAACACCTAACGGTAACAGAATATTAGATTTTTTTTTCTCTCTTTCTATTAATTCTTGAAAATTATATTAAAATAAATTTATAGGTGATAAAAAAAGAAGAAAAAAAAGAGATCAAAGGAGCAAAGCCGACGAGAGAGAGAATTGCAGCTTTAATAATATTCTTTGAAAAAAAAAAAAAAAAAAATAAAAAATCTTACTACCTAAAATGAAAAATCATCAGGCAAGGGGATCTCCTATTTATTAGCTCTGATTTATTTATTTACTCTTGATTATCATATTAATGAGGGAATAAAATACGAAAATTAACCGAAATGAATAAATAATTATAATAATTGATAATAAACAAAATTAAAATGGAACAATGGAGAGGGCAAAATCAATATTTGAGGTTAAAATGGCGTTGTAATTTTTCCAAGAGATGTAGAATATATATATATAACTAAAATTAATTTTATTTATGTTGCTAGCTAGTTCTTCAAGACAATTTATTATATTTTATTTATTTAATAAAAATTTAAACCTCGTTTATAATGATCTCAAAGAGATAGAGAGAGCGATGTCTTAATTTATATTAAAGACTCAACAATGCAAGTTTATTTATTCTATCCCCCTTCCCACTCCCGGAAAATCTCTCTGAATCCGCCATTGGTTCAAAGAGACAACAATAAGCTTTTACGTATTAATAATATTTAATTTTAAAATCAAATAATTAAAATTTTTAATTTATGTTTTAATTATATTCTCTAATATTTTTTAAGAAAAATTTCAAAATTAATAATAAATGAATGAGAGAGAGAATTTTGTGAAAAAATTAACATTAGATATTAATTCAAAATGGCTATATACAATCTACATCCCTTTGAAATAAATCCAACTCAATTATTAATATAACCCCAAAAATTTGTATTTTATTTTATTAATGAATATTTTGATATTTATTTAATGTCTAATTCTAAAATATTGATAGTAACGAATCTCCCATTTTTTTTTTTACTTTCTCGTTTTATTTTTTTCTCTTTCTTATAATAAATAAAAAAATTTTATTGAGTGCCCTCTGTTATAATTTATTAAATCTTTTTGTAAATGATCACATTGCGGAATAATTTATAGTTTTTGTAATAAAGGATGTTTTGTGTAATTTTTAAAATTTAACATTTCTAAGGTATTTATTTATTCTCAATTTGGGCACTCTTATAATATTCCTTTTTTCTAATCAAAACAAATATGACCGTTCTTAAATATGGAGAAATAACCTCTTTATAACCAAACAGATGACAGCTGTCAGTTTGACATATTATTACATTTCATTAATATTTTCATTTAAAGGTCTTTAAAATGAAAATTTTTCTAAATTTCAATTTTTTTACATTCTAATCAAATCTAATAACCCTTCAAATAATTAAAAATTAATATCTATTATTTAAGCGCTCTGCATGGAGAAACTCGGAACTACTAAAATCGATTGATTCTTAAAGGAGTTGTACATCTATTTTTTATTTCTGGATGACATATTTTTCATATACTAATTAAATATACGTATTTAAAATAATAAATTTTAAATATTGCCCTCATTTAGATGTTGTTGTGTTTTCACACACTCACACACGCATACATAAATGATAAGGTTTTATTTTTGACTATCATCATCATTATCAATGTGAACAAATTATTTTTATTTTAAATAAATAACTGTTCATTTAAATGTGTCGTCATCATTTTTATTAGCTTATTATTAATATGTGATGAATGAATGACTTGAGGACTTGGGAGAGTCACGAAAGAAGAAATTAAAAAAAAAAAGAAGTTTTAGTCAAATTATCACATAATCATCATTACGGTTTTGGATATTATTTTTCATTTTTCTTAAATGTTATATTATTCAAAAAGCTGCCATTTTTCTGATTAAAATGATATACAACACATGTATTTTAATTAAATGTAATTTGATTAAAAAATATTTTATTCGGCGAGATGGGAAGCGTCATCCGCCATTAATCAAAATAAAAAAGTCAAAGAATATACTTAATTTTTTTTTTTTTTGGCTCTGAAGTTAGCCCCTCGGAATAAATGAATTATACATTAACTACCCAACTATTTATTAAAAATTTCAATCTTTAATTAACAATATTCTTTGACTTTTTTTTTTTGATTAATGGCGGACGACGCTTTCCATCTCAACGAAAAAATCATTTTTTAAACTCAATTACAATAAATTTACTTACAAGTGTTGTATATCATTTTAATAAGAAAAATGGCAGTTTTTAGAATATCATATAAAAATTTATGTTATCTAAGAAAAATGCAAAATAACGTCCGGTGCAACTTATATAACCTTGAATCTCATATTACAAAATTGTCCTAATTAACGTTTTGAAATAAATTTTTGTCTTCTTTCGATATACCATTTAAAGGGATGCCCTTATTGAGAGGAAAGTGAAAGTTTTATCATGATTTATATCAAAGGTAATAAAATTTTATCTCTTTATTTTTTTTTCTTTCTTTCTTTCTTTCTGGGTGTGAAAAAAAAAAACTCTTTAGCTGCAATAAAAAAAGAATGTGCAATATTTGCAATTTAAATGACAAAATGTCTATTTGAATGCAATTATGCAAAATAAAAGAAAAAAAACAAATGTCTTTGACCATTTGTTGACCTTTGAAGGTGTCGATGATACAAACCTTTTAAGGTTCGCCATATACAGTATATCACAAACTAATTGAGGAGGAATATTTTTTTCTCTTAGATAATATACATTTTTTATGATATATTATAAAAGCTGCCATTTTTCTGATTAAAATAATATACAACATTTGTATTTAAATTTATCGTTATTGTGGAAAAAAAATGTTTTTTTCGTTGAAGTGGATAGCGTCGTCCGCCATTAATCAAATCATTCATGTCAGAGAATATAATTAATTAAAATTTAATAAAATTATTATTATAATAATTAAAAAAAAATCCTGAAATTTGAATTTAATATGAATTTGAAAATGTCGGTCAATTTTTTTTTTCTTTTCAAGCAAAAGAAAGTAAGCAAGAATATATTGTTTATATGCGAAATAACGGCGGCCAAACAGGGAGTCTATAACAGGATCAGGATCAACGCTTAACGGGATCCCGGCTGCTGCTGCTGCTGCATCTCCTCTCTCACCTTAAACAAACTGGATTATTATTATTATTCCCTCTTTGTTGTTGTGTTTTTGTTGTTGTTGTTGTATTAACATACGTAGTAGTTACACATGTTATGATGTTATTATGATTTGAAATTTCTTTAACGGAGTCTTCGCACAGGAATAAAAGTCTCGCTTCATGTTCTTTGGATAATATGTATTTTTTTATTAATTATTCTAAAAGCTGCCATTTTTTAAACTAATTTAATACGCATATCTTGTATTTAAACTTGTTTTAATTTGGTTGAAAATATGTTTTTTTGCATTGAGGTGAGAAACGACATCCGCCATTAATCAAAATTAAAAAGTCAAAGAATATTTATTTAAAGGCGATATAGAGTGCCTTTGAATAATCCATATATATACCTATATATATTCTACATCTCTTGGAAATAAAGTCAACTCCCTTATAACCTCAAAAAATTTATTAATAAATTAATATCTTAGGTATATAGCCTATTTTATTTATTCAAAGCAGACGTTTCGATTGTCTATAAGATCTTTTTCAGAGTGAAAATATATTTTGGTTTCAGTGTAGAGGAAAATTTACGTAATTTGCGCATCATGATTTAAAAGACAAAAAATTATATTCGCTTATTCATAAACTCCAATGAATTTAAATAAAACTTGATTTTTAAAAATTAAAAACTTTAATTAGCCTATTTACTTTTTATTTTGATTAATTTTATTTAATTTTTAATTATTATATTTAGTACATAGAAAATAATTAAAATAAAATTAAAATTTGTTTTTTCTATAATTGAATTTAAATTTTTGAGGTCAAAATTGATTTGAATTTTTTTCCAAGAGATGTAGAATGTATATCGCCATTTTGAAATTAATTGTATTCTTTGATTGATATTGTTTTTTATTTCTTATATTATCTCTCTCTTCATTAAAGAAAAAAGTAAAAAATTTGATGGTTAACTCCAAATGGCTAAAATTTTCTGGTAAAGAAATTCAACTCCATAACCTTAAAAAATTTATTATATAATAAATTTTCCATTAATTTATCAAAACTACATTTTAATTTTTATATTATTGGGATATTTATTTAATAACTAGCTGCGCCCCCTACGGCGGGCTTCGCGCCTAGCCGGGGGCTTCGCCCCCCTGGATCCCTGCCAGCTGGCTCGGGCCCGCCTGCGGCGGGCCGCCTTTTCTTCTTAATTTTTGAAAGAAAATTATTATTATTATTCCATTCCTATTCAGTGCCTGCTTGAGGATTTGTTTACGTTCATGGAATACACAAATGAAAAGAATACATAAATATTTCTCTATACATTTCCTATGGGAGAAATCGTAACTTTAAAAATTAATAACACAAAAAGTTATAGAAATTTCGGGATGAAAATAATTTTTCTATAATCCCTAGAAGGTCCTTTTTAAGCATATAAAATTTCATTTCAAAATTCCAACGGGAAGTTGCCTAAATGAGGAGAATGACAGACAGACGGACATTAGCGAATTATATATATAGATTAATAGGTAAATTATTTAATTAAATGATATTAAAAGAAATACGAAATCTATAGCTATTAATTTATAAAATAATAATTTAAAATTTCATCAACACTTAACAAAGAGTGAATGATTTTTGACATTTTTTGTCTTATATATAACATATAATTTTTATTATATTTTTTAAAAGCTGTCATTTCTCTGATTAAAATAATATACAACCCTTGTATTTAAATTTGTTGAGTAAAAAAAAAATGTTTTTTTTTTCGTTCAAGTGGAAAGCGTCATTCGCCATTAATCAAAATTCAAATTTAATTTCATTAAAACTAATAATAAATTTGACTTTGAGGATGTACAAGATTATATAACTTTCTTAATGTATTTGGAAGTTTACTTGTAAAAGTATTCAGATGGATTTGAATGATTATAATAAAAAAATTTTTACACAAAAATTTTTTTTATTTTTCAGGAATTAAACACCGACGACTGGTTTGCGCACATTTCTCAGTTTCGGTCCCCATATGTGAATAATAAATTCATTTATAATAATTAACATATTATTTCATAGATATCATTAATTCAAAATGACTATATATAATCTACATCTCTTTGAAATGAATACAACTCCATTATAACCTCAAAAAATGTATTATTAAATTCTCAATTATTTTAGTAAAACTATTTTAATTATTACATTATTAGGTAATTAAATGATAATAAAAGAAATACGATATATAGAGATATTAATTGCATATTGTTTTTTTTTTTTTTTTGTTTCAGGTGAGTTTCTTCTCTTTTTTTTGTTTGTTTCTAACCTTCTACTCATTTTGGGACATTAAATTAAAGGTAAGCAATTTTTTAATCAATCTACTGGCCAATTAATTCTCTAATTATTAAGGTATGTACCGTAAACATAAACATGTACGATATTTTGGCTCATTTGATTTTTCTGCTCTCTGAGCTTTCATTATTTCTTAATAATAAAAACAATTTATTCATTTCACACCATTTATCTTTTTAACAACATCGATGTTTATTTGCTAAAAGAAATGCAATGATTTTCAACAGAAATACACGCCTGTCTCGTCATATTCAAAATATAGATTAAACATAAAATAATATATACTCTACATCCCCTATTTTTATAGAATGATTGTGAAGATAGCTATGGATTTACGAAATATTTTCTTTAATGGCTTTTCAAAAAGATTTATTGATAGACGAGAACCGTGCTTCTTTCTTTCTCGCTCTCTATGTGGGTAGTAATAGTTAACTAGAATATATTTAATAGATTCCTAGAATCTTCGATATTATAATAAATAAAATGATTTTTTTTCAACTTTAACAACCAACTGAAAGGTGATCGAATGAAAGTGATATATAATATGTATTAAAAATTTTTTACCCATAATGATATCTGTGAGTTGTGTCCACAAAAAAAAAAAAAAAGATAATTTAAAATTTCTGCATTAAGAGTGAATGATATCTTCGGATCACTATTTTTGTCTTATATAATCCTATAATTTTCATTTTATCATAAAAGCTGCCATTTTTCTAATTAAAATAATATACAACACTTGTTTTTAAATGTGTTGTAATTGAGTTAAAAAAATGTTTTTTTCGTTGAAGTGGATAGCGTCGTCCGCCGTTAATCAAAAAACAATAAATTAAATTAATTCCATCTTAATCTCATTAAAACTAATAATAAACAAGAGAGTTAATTATTTTAAAAAAATTTCTGTATTATTATAATGAAATATATAAATATAAAAAAAAAAAATTCATAAAAATTCATCCCTTTAAATACGGCATGTAGTTAGTGGGGCTGATAAAGCAAAAGCCGGTACGTCACGGGACGTCACGCGTGTCGTCATAGTGGATGACGTCAGCGCCAGACAAGCAGCTCTCTCCTTCTCTCTTGCTGTGTGTGTGCTATGCAGTTGAGTCCAGTCAACGTGCGTCTCTTTAACCGATTACATCTCGCTCTCTCTCTCTCTCTCTTTCCCCCTTTTTTTTCTTTTTTTTTTTTTTGATTGTGCAATTCAGTGATCAGTGTTCATATTTATTTATTCTTTTTTATTATTTTTGTGTGTGTTCTCTGTGTGTGTGTGTTTGTGTGTTTATAACAAATTATTATTTGGATTAATATTTTACCATCTTTCAAAAAAAAAAGGTAATTTATACATATTAATATTCCATTAAAGAAAAGATATAAATGTTCTTTTTATTATTACAAATAATTTATTGTTATAAATTTCGAAAATTAATTAAACAATCATTAATGACTTTATTATTAAAATAATAATAGTTGATTATTTAATTATTAATTTTTGAAAAATAAATTTCTATTAAAATTTTATAAATATTCTTTTTCCTTGTATTATTACAAAACATTTATTGTTATAAATTTCAATAATTAATTAAACAATCATTATTATTAAAATATTAATTAAAATATAAATAATAAACGTTGATTGTTTAATTATTTTTATTTTTTTTAAATATAAATTAATTTTTTCTGTACACTAACAAGCAAAAGTGAATTGTTTTCTTCATTTATATTTCAACAAATATTGCCTTTTTGCTTGTTAGTGTTTGCAAAGAATTGTTAAACGCTTTCATTGTTACAATTTCTGATTGTGATTTCTGCATAGGCGCGAAAGAGATAATGCGCATGCGCGTTTTCGTGTTCTTAGTCTCGGGGGCGATTTTATTACTTTTTTTCCTTTTATAACAACATCTCTCTCTCTCTCTTTGTCACTCCTTCATGCTCATTCGCGCTCAATCTCCTTTAAAGGACGTTGGATTTATTAAAGATTATATTCTATTCCTCTATTCAAGGATGCAGAGGGGAGGGGGATTTTCATTTCTCCCCCTTTTCAGTGTTAAGTCAAGTAGATAGAGAGAGGGAAGGGTGTAAAAGAAAAAAAAAATTGATTTTTCTCTTATAATTCTGCGAATCAATATTTTAGTGGTTAAATATTTGATTATTAATTAAAATACAACTAAATAACAAAACTTTTCTTGGTTAGATGATATAACAAACCATTAATTAGGTTTTAGATTTCGCCTCCCTTTTCTGTTTACGTTAACGAACAAACCCTTCTGCTTATTTAAGCATTTTGTTAAAAAAAAAATTCATAAATACCCCAAAAAAGGAAAAATCTCTCTTAAAAATGCATTAAAGTCTCCTTTTTTTAGTTGTTGTTTATTTAATTGTCTTTAATTATCTTACTTCTTATACGAATATTAATTAACTAGATTGAGCTTTTTTTCTTTAAAAGTTGAACTTTTTTCATACAACGCCCAAGAGAATGTGAATTAGTCAATATATCGTTTAAGATAATGAGTTTGTCTTTTGTTTGGGCAAATTGCGCCTTCTGAACTCGAACCAGCACTTCCCGCTTTTATATAAGAATATCTGTTTATTTTTTTAAATACATATTTTTCTAAATAAAGTCCCTTTTGGGAATTTTTGATTCTTATTTATTCCAATCATTGCATAGTTTCTATAAACAAAACAACGCATTCAAGTCTCTTAGAAAATGAAAAAGCGTTAAAGTCTCTCAAATATTTCTAGTCTAATCTAAGAAAATTTGGTTTTTGATCAGAAATAATGTTTACATCTAATTCCAAGTTTCCCTTCAGGTTTAAAACAAAAAAAAAAAAGTTAAATTTATTACTTTTTTTTAAATTTCTTGTAACTAACTCTAAAATCATTCCTATCAAAATTTTCCCTGTTAATAAAATTATAGAGCGTTAAAAAATGGGTATTTAGTTAATAAAATTCGATTGTGAATTATCTTTGAAATTAATAGTCAAAAACTTTGTTACTTCTAATTTCTTAATTTTGTAGTTTCAGTGACGTTTTTCCAACATAGAAAGAAATTTGTAGAGCGTTTAATCCTCTCATCAATATCATTTTTGATCCACCTACATAGTTAATTTATTAATTACTAACTTACATTTGGAAAAAAAACAAAATTTTCTCTTTCTACACCCACATTTATATATACTCTTTGATTTCTGTCTTTGTTTTCCCGTTATAAGAGAGAGTTTTTATGATTTTTTAACGCCTCTTTCTTCTCTCCTCTCACATGTGATTTATTCTTTCTTCGTAACCATATTTATCCTCTCTCTCTCTTCCTCTGACTTTTTTTTTTATATATGTGTATTTTTTAAAATAATCATAATAAATGTCTTTTTATTCAAATGTTCTCTTCAAGGTCTCTCGCTCTTTTTAAAATAAATCAATAAAAACGACACACACACCTGGAATTGCCCAATAAAAACGTTACGATATCTTAAAAAAAAAAAATATTGTTAAACAAAACTTGTTCTAAATAATAAATTGAACAATTTTGTTCGTATGTGTTTTTCGAGAGGTTTTTTTTTTTTTTTTATTTATTAAATTTGGTTAAGTATACGCGATTTTCGAAAATTCTTTTAAATAATTGCAGGTGTTTATTTTTTCTTATTCATATATTTTACTAGTAAAGTCCCATTTGGGGATTTCTGGTTGTTATTTGCTCCAATCACTGCAGAGTTTCTTTTGATTATAAACAAAATAAGGCATTAAAGTCTCTTTTAGAACATGAAAAAGCATTCAAGTCTCTCAAACTAAAATAATGATTTTTCTTCTCTATTATTATTAGGCCAAGAAAGTTGGGTTTCTGATCTAATATGAAAATACCAAGTTCCCTTTTAAAACAAAACAAAAAAAAACGTAAATTTTGAGTACTGTTTTAAATTATTATTATTATTTTTTTTTTTTGTAAATAACACTAAAATTATATGTCCTATCAAAACAATCACTACCTGTATTAGTAAATTCTAGAGCGAAATTCACGACTAGTCTAAGAACTTACACTATAATGTAACAAATAAATAAACGTAAATAAATTTAGTCTTGTAAAATCGTTTATATTCAGGAAAAAAGCAAATATTATTTGATTAAAAACCAATAATTATATTCTTTGACTTTTTGTTTTTTGAATATTGCCCGGCGACACTTCTACCAACATTTGTTTAACCAAATTAATACAAAAAATTGCAAGTTATTATCTAAGGTAAAAAATATTGTACCCATTAATGACGTAAGAGAGGGGAAAAAAGGAAGCTCAATACACATTTTCGATTTTACCTTCGGCTTTCTTTTATACTAGGATTTATTTATTTATTCCTTCATCATCTCCATCAAAAGAATTTTTTTCATTACGTGGGTATATTTAAAGTCACGTAGATTCAATTATCATGATAATTGAAATAAAATGACTACATATCATTATCATAATTATTATTAGCTATTAGCTATCTATCCTTCGTCCTTTTATGATGATATTAGCTGGCATTGAAAAGATAAAGTGCCTAGGCTCTTGACTTTATTTTTATATCACTAAATAATGTTAAGAGATCTTTCAAAAGTTTCAAGTTTGTCTCCATTCACTTCAAATGCATTAAAGTCTCCAGGAAAAATGAAAAAGCATTCAAGTCTCTCAATCTAAAATAGCGTCATTTTCTTTTTATTTTTTCCTAATTAAATTATTGACTATTAACGAGATTAAAGAGTTAAATTTTGAGTTGATTGAAATTCCATTTGCAAAGATTCCATTGTAAAATAACTTTGAAATCCAAAATCTAAAATTTTTTGTAATTAGGGCCTAATAACTTTACAGTCAATTTTAAGGTAAAAGTTGATATAAGGAAAGTTGTACATCATTTGATTCTGTTCTTGATCGATATATAATTAATTAAATTTAGACAAGGGCACATATAGATATAGACAATTTTTGAAAATGCTATTGTGGAATCAAAAATTAAAATTTTGTATATTTTTATATTAGGCCCTATATAAGTTGAAGATTACTTAATTTGAATAGATTATAATAGAAACCACAATCTTCGGAAAATGAAAATGCATTCAAGTCTCTCAATCTAAATTAGCGTCATTTATTTTTAATAAATAGATTAGATTTTTGAACTGAATTAATTAAAGATTGTTTTTCTTACGGTTGCTATCTTAATAAAAAGTTGACAATTTTTTTCCGTTTAATACGTTATTCATTTATAACATCTTTTTAAGTTCGTTGGCATTAAAAAAAAAAAACGAAAATTTATTCAGATTAGATTAGAAAATAAATCTGTTTTCGATAGATTTACATTCAAAGCTATAAAAATAGTTTAAAAAATCCAAGTGTAGGTGGACGGGTGTCTGTCTCTAAAGCAATAATTATGATTATCCAAAAGAAATTTTAAATTTCAATCAACACGTTTTTTTTGAGACTTGTTTATAAAATAGCCCGTATCTATGTGTATTTTTGATGGAATTTAATAAACTTTATAGCTATTGATAAGAGAATTAAATTGTCTATAATTTTTCTGTTATAAACTTTCCCTTCAATTCTCTTCGGCATTAAAGTCTCCAAGTAATTTCGATTTTTTTTTTTTTAATAAATTCTAGAATTCTCTCTCTTAGAAGCCAAATAAAAAATACAATGAAAAAATTTGAAAAAGAATGTGTTTTGTTACTACTACTGTTTTACGTTCTTGTTTTGGCACCCCTCAAAATGTTTCTTCTTAAGGCGTTAAAGTCTCCAAGTAATTTCAAGAAGACGTTTTGGTAACTACCTTACTGTCCATATCTACGGTCTTCTTTTGGCACCCCTGATCATTAAAGCCGTTTGGCGTCCCTAAAGACAAAAATGTTTCTTCTTAGGGCGTTAAAGTCTCCAAGTAATTTCGATTTTTTTAAAATAAATTCTAGAATTCTCATTTCCAGGTGACATTTTTGTTACAAATTAAAAAACTTATTCAATTTTAGATGTCAATTATAATAAAGAGAGATATGCCAATCTTTACTTAACGATAATCCTTTTTATATAAAATTGTGGCCAAATTGTTTATCACACCACCTATTTTATAGATATTAAATTAATTTTTTGTAACAAAATAAAAAAAAGAAATTTATTCATAGTTTAAAATCAAATTTTGCTTTAATATACCTATAGGTTAAAAGATATAAATTAATTTTTTTTTCTTCTTTCGTTAATGAAGGTCATTTAGATACCAAAATATCTCTAATTAATGTTCTTATGCTTGTCTCTTTACACAGTCTTGTTCTAATAAAAATGTTTCTGATTAATGGCGGATGACGCTATCCACTTCAACGAAAAAAACATTTTTTTAACTAAAAAGCAACAAATTTAATTACATGTGTTGTATATCATTTTGATTAGAAAAACGGCAGCTTTTAGAATATCAAATAAAAATATATATTTATTTCAACAATATTTTACTCATATAACACACAGAAATTAAAATAGTATTATTTATTTTGAAAGGACAAATAATTTAAATTTTATGATGACTGCTTTTTAGTACCATTAAAAGAGGGCGCTATTTTATTTCTTATATAACATATATATTTTTATTCGATATTCTAAAAGCTGCCATTTTTCTAATCAAAATGATATACAACACATGTATTTAAATTTGTTGCTATTTAGTTAAAAAAATGTTTTTTTCGTTGAAGTGGATAGCGTCATCCGCCATTAATCAGAAACGTTTTTATTAGAACAAGAGTGTGTAAAGAGACAAGAATAAGAACATTAATTAGAGATATTTTGGTATCTAAATGACGAAAGAAGAACAAAAAAATTAATTTAATATCTATAAAATAGGTGGTGTGATAAACAATTTGCCCACAATTTTGACCGTTGAGTGTTCCCCCCCTTGCACACGCCCGCATATGCTTTTAAAGGGTGTGTAAACAGCAACCTTTTGGAGTAGAGAGTCATCGATTCCAAATGCGGGTAATCGAGTGCAAATGGGGGCGCACTCTCTATTAAAAGGGCATTTTTCTTTTGCCCTTTCAGCGGGGGAAATTTCCTTTATGTGTTGTTGTTGTTGCCAGAGGGGTTTTAAAGATGATAATTAGCTTTGTTTGTTAGCTGAATGAACCAACGAATCTCTGTTAATTGCGAAAACATTTTGACGGGCCGAGAAGATAGTGACCCACGCACGAAGGGGAAGGGAAATAGTTATAGATATTGAATTTTTATTTATTATTTACCAGGTATATAAATTTGGGTATACAAAAAAAAAAAAGTTTGTAAAAAAGCCTCATCAGTCTCTCACATTCAAGTCTCTCAATCTAAAATAGCGTCATTTTCTTTTTTTTTTTTAATTAAATTATTGACTATTAACGAGATTAAAGAGAGTTAGATTTTGAGTTGATTGAAATTCTATTTGCAAAGATTCTTCAAAAGTTCTTTCAAAAGTTTCAAGTTTGTCTCTCTTCACTTCAAATGCATTAAAGTCTCCAGGAAAAATGAAAAAGCATTCAAGTCTCTCAATCTAAAATAGCGTCATTTTCTTTTTTTTTTTCTAATTAAATTATTGACTATTAACGAGATTAAAGAGAGTTAAATTTTGAGTTGATTGAAATTCTATTTGCAAAGAATCTTCAAAAGTTTCATGTTTGTCTCCATTCACTTCAAATGCATTAAAGTCTCCAGGAAAAATGAAAAAGCATTCAAGTCTTTCAATTATTTTTTTTTTTTTTTATGAAATTATGGTAGGGCTCGTTTTTGGGAAGCTTCGAGTACTAGTCCTTTATTGATTTTTTTAGTTTTTTCCATTTTTCTCGAAATTGTCTTTAACGATTTCTTTAAAATTTTAAATATTTGCTAATTCCAGTAAACTAAGCAAATTCCATTTGATCTCAACTTTTGGAAACCTCGGGTACAATAACTTTACTGATGTACTTTTTAAGTATTTTTCAATTAAAAAAAAAAAAAAAAAACGACCTCCAGTTCGGTCAACCCGGAATTTATTCTTAAATTACATGTCTAATCAAAATTTTGTCTTTTAGCGAGATTCAAGACTGTTAAATTCTGAGTTGATTTAATACCCTAGTTGCGAAGATTCCATTGTAAAATAACTTTGAAATAAAAAAAACAAAAAAATTTTAATATATTAATTATATTATGTCGGATCTCAAAACTTTTTTTTTTAATACTAAATTTAAATATCCGTTTAAAAAAAAAATGATCTCTAATAAAATTATTAAATAATTATATAGAGACACTTTCCGTTGAGGAAGGGTGATTATAAAAATTAGTGACTCGTAAAGCCGGTCGGTCATGTGAGCACAAAAAATTGATACAAATTTATATATACGTGTATAATACAGTCACGGCTCAAAGAATATAACAGCAGCATCAATTCAGAGAGTATTTAAAAAAAAAATTTCATTTTATCGTTTGTTTAATAAAATTATAGAGGATGTGTTATTGCAAAATATTCGTAATTATTAAAATATTTCTCGTGATGTAATCGTAAAATAAAAAAAAAAAAAAGAAATGGTGGAATTAGATCAGCACATAACTTGAGAATTTTTGTTGTCTTATTTTTTGCATTAAAGTCTTCGAATTGATTGATGAGATAGAAATTGAATGAGTGAAAGAATGGTCCCTTCAAAGTGTTTATATATGACGTCACAAGTCGTTGTCTAAGCGATTTTATGAATTAGGAACGAAATATAAATTGCAATGAAGAAATTAGAAAAAGAATGTGTTTTGTTAACTACCATCTTACGGTCTTCTTTTGGCGTTCCTAAGATAAAAAAAAATGTTTCTTCTTAGGGCGTTAAAGTCTCCAAATAATATTTCTTTAATTACCATCTTATAATCTTCTTTGGCGTCCCTGAAAACTAAAAATGTTTCTTTTTAGGGCATTAGATAGAGCCTATGTGTTTTGTTAACTTCCATCTTCCATCTTACGGTCTTCTTTTGGCGTCCCTGAAGACAAAAACATGTTTTTTCTTAGGACGTTAAAGTCTCCAAATAATATTTCTTCAATTACCATCTTGTAATCTCCTTTGGCGTCATTGAAGACTAAAAATGTTTCTTTTTAGGGCATTAGATAGAGCCTATGTGTTTTGTTAACTTCCATCTTCCATCTTACGGTCTTCTTTTGGCGTCCCTGAAGACAAAAACATGTTTTTTCTTAGGACGTTAAAGTCTCCAAATAATATTTCTTCAATTACCATCTTGTAATCTCCTTTGGCGTCATTGAAGACTAAAAATGTTTCTTTTTAGGGCGTTAGATAGAGCCTCTGTGCTTTGTTAACTACCATCTTACGGTCTTCTTGTGCCTCCCTTCCCTAAGACAAAAATGTTTCTTCTTAGGCCGTTAAAGTCTCCAAATAATATTTCTTCAATTACCATCTTGTAATCTCCTTTGGCGTCATTGAAGACTAAAAATGTGTTTCTTTTTAGGGCATTAGATAGAGCCTATGTGTTTTGTTAACTACCATCTTACGGTCTTCTTTTGGCGTCCCTGAAGACAAAAAAATGTTTCTTCTTAGGCCGTTAAAGTCTCCAAATAATATTTCTTTAATTACCATCTTGTAATCTCCTTTGGCGTCATTGAAGACTAAAAATGTTTCTTTTTAGGGCGTTAGATAGAGCCTCTGTGCCTTGTTAACTACCATCTTACGGTCTTCTTGTGGCCTCCCTTCCCTAAGACAAAAAATGTTTCTTCTTAGGCCGTTAAAGTCTCTGTGTTTTGTTAACTACTATTTAAGGTCTTTGGCCACCCTGAAGACTAATAATATTTCTTTTTAGGAACTTTAAGCCTCGTGTTTTGTTCATCTCTCAGTCTTCTTTTGCCCTCCCTGAAGACAAAAAATGTTTTTTCTTTGGACGTTAAAGTCTCTGTGATTTGTTAACTGCCATGTTACGGTCTTCTTTTGGCGTCCCTGAAGACTAAAAATGTTTCCTTTTAAGACATTAGAGCCTCAGTGTTTTGTTAACAACCATCTTACGGTCTTCTTGTGGCGTCCATGAAGACTAAAATGTTTCTTCTTAGGGCGTTAAAGTCTCCATGTAATTTAGATTTTTTTTTTAAAATAAATTCTAAAATTTTCAATATCATGGTTACATTTTTGATACAAATTAACAAATTTATTCATTTTTAGATGTCAGAATAAAAAAAAAAAAAATGGCGTCATTAAGAAAAAAAAAAAACTTTAACCCGGAAATGAGTTTCTATGACTTTAAAGCCTTTTTAAATTGCTTTCTAATTGTTTTTTTTTTTATAAATATATTTAAGAGGCTACAAGCCCTTTTTCTCTTCTTTAATCCTCTTCTGCATTAAAGTCTCCAAGTAATTTCGATTTTTTTTTTTTTTTTTTTTTTTTTTTTTTGTTGGGTGGGGGTGGGGGCGGGGGGCGGTAATGAATAAATATGAGGGGGGGGGGGGGGGGGGGGGGGGGTGTGAAAAAAAAAAAATTCTAAAACTTTCATTCACATCGTTTTATTTTTGTTTGAAATTCAACAAAACCAAGCAATTTAATCTATTTTAGATGCCAATTAGAGTAAAGAAACTCTAATAAAGAAAGATATGCTAATCTTTACGTAACGATAATCATTTTTATATTAAAAAAAAAATTAACATAGATAATATTTGATTGAAACGTCATTTTATTTGAATTAGAGGAATTAGAGTAAAGAAAGAATGTTTACGGAAATGAAAAAAAAAGACGGAAAACGGATATCGCTGGTGGCGTTTCTTTCTTTTTTTTTTCCTTTCATAATCGACAAAGAAAAAGTTGTTAACAAAATGAAATTGGCCAGCCATTTTTTTTCACCCTTGACCTTGAAGATGCCGCCTGTCTGTCTGTCATTCTTAATTAATTGCTTACGTAATTACAGGCGATTTGTTATCCACTTTGCTACCGCACGGAAAACATTTTTCATCAAGTAAAAAAAAAAAAACTGAAATTTTCCAATTTATTTTCTCGTTGTTGTTGTTGTTATCGCTTTTTAATAGACTTTTGCATTGATTTTTCGTATAAATAAAAAAAAAAGTCTTGTATTAACATTCAAATCACGCTTTCACGCTTTAATGTCAATTATTTCGAAGAAAAAAAAAAATCTGCAGAGGCGGAGGAAGAAGGCCAATGGCCAGTCACAGCCACAGCTGCAGCATCAGCCCGAGCAAGTTTCTGGGTCACAGAGGATTTGAGAAAAAAAATTCTTATAACTTATTATTATTAATTTATACGTTATAATCAGGTCAACAATTAATTTATCCGTTCTAAAAGTTTTAATAACAACATTTCCATATATCACTAATGATTTTTTTTATTTTATATTTGATGTTAAAGTTGAGTTTAGAAAAGAAAAGTGCATTAAAGTCTCCATCCGGCATTAAAGTCTCCAAAGCGTTAAAGTCTCCATTCAGCAATAAAAGACATATTCACCTCGCAATCAGTTATATTTTTATTTCTTGCATGTTTTATAAAGATACTAATTTTGTAATTTATCAAGTTATTGTTGAAAGTACAATATTTTTATTATTCCCAGAGTAAATTTTACATTTGTATGAAGGTACTATAGAATGGGCGGTATGATCTTTCTTAATCCCACATATTTAATGTAGACAAACCATTTACAGAGTTAATATAAAAACGATGCTGTCTAAATGGCTTTGAATGTCGAAAAAAACTTGGAGTAAATTAAAAAGAAAAATTATTGACAAATCCTCACGTATGTCCACAGTGTCGTAGAGTGGACTTATATAGGCGTGGGCGAAGTCACATCAGCGAGGCCCCTTTTCTTTCGTTCCCAAGATCTACCCATTAAATCTATCTCACCAAACATGCTTCAGAAAAATCTGTATTTTCTCACTTTTTCCAAAATGTTTGCTACCTTCACTGTTTTGTATGAAATATGCATGTAAAGAAACGTTTTTCAAAGCTAAGCTGTGTTGCCAGTCTGTGACGAGCGTGGTAAGAGAAGAGAAACCCAAATTTTCGCATTAAAGTCTTTAAAGCGTTAAAGTCTCCAACTTGTTGCTTAATCCAGAAGCCTCATGCACTAATTAGTACTCTGATTGAGTGAGAACACGTGACCATTTCATTATAGTCTAGAGTTTTCCATTTAAATTGAAAGCATTATTTGTTGAAAAGCAATATGAATCACGGATAATTTTTCTGATATTCTTTTAATCTAAAGACAAATGGCTTCAGTAGCTGAAATGATAATTAAATCACATTTATTATATTCATTGCATAAATTTAGAAGCACAAATTCATGGGGCGATAAATATTTTAGGTTATATTTAAAAGCATTAAAGTCTCCAAATGCGTTAAAGTCTCCAACGCGTTGCTTAATGCAAAAGGTGAATTTTTCTTGTCATCATCATTGAAAATGTTATTTCTATTTCAGGTTAATTCACTGTCATCTGTTAAACAAATAAATATAAATATTACCTAACGGTTTTAGTTTTTTTTTTTTTTATTTTCTTGCGAATAAATAACATCTTTTATTAAGTAGATTTTTTTTATTGCGTTTTTCTTAATCTTTTTAAATATAAACTATTTAAAAATAACATTTTTTTTCTTTTGTATCATCAGTGAATGACTGACTGACTGACTTTGGTCCTTTCATTTGGTATTTCTTTCATGGAATCGACATTTCTCTCTCTCTCACTCTACCTTCGCTTTTCATTCAACCAATCAATTTGTAGCGGCTTCTCTCACCTTTCCGTTGGTTTCCTGGATACCATTTCCTGCTACGCCAACCAGCCTCCTCCTCCTCTTGATCTCTTTTTTTTTTCAATACCTATTTCCGTCTCAATTGTCCTTTTAAATAGTGAGAGTTGCATTTTTTTTTGGTAAATTCATTGATTAGGCTTAAAGAAAAATTTTATTCTCACAGTGTAAAATTGATTATTGTTATTTTAAAATAAAATAAACGCTTTTAATGCGTTGAATTCTTCAGTGACTTTAATGCACGAAATGAAAAAATTTCTCTAAAATCGAAAAAAAAAGTTCTTCTGGGAATAGATGCTGTTCACTTTTATCATGAGAATGGATGAATGTTTAGTTTCCGAAACGTTGAAATCGAAAAATAATTGATTATTGTTATTTTAGGATAAAATAAATGCTTTTAATTGCTTTCAATTCTTCTGGGACTTTAATGCACGAAATGGAAAATTTTTTCTAAAATCGAAAAAAAAAGTTCTTCTGGGAATAGATGCTGTTCACTTTTATCATGAGAATGGATGAATGTTTAGTTTCCGAAACGTTGAAATAGAAAAATTGTATTTTTACTAGTGGTTTAACAACTAGAAGACAAAATTAAATTTTAATATACCTCACAGGGCCGTAGTATAGAGGTGATACACTAAATCCATGTGATCAGAGATTCGGTTCAAATAGATGAAATTTTGTTTTTGTTTTCCAATTATCTTTTCTTATTTATTATTTTTTAAGTAAAATCGTTTTTTTTTTTTTTGGTTTGGCAAGTATTGACGACTATTTTTTTAGATTTTTGTTGCAAAATTGACTTTTAATCATACAATTAGAGAAAAAAAAAGAAGACATGAGTCACTATCAATAGCTTCTTCCGTCTCCTTCTTCTTCTTCACGGTTCTTTCTTCACTCACAGGTGGCAATTAATTTTGTCTACGTCCTCTTTTTTTTTCTTTCTTCATCTAAATCCAGATATACAAAAATATTTAAATTAAAAGGATGTGCGAAAATTTCCTGCTTTTTTAAGAGTTCAAACATGCAATTTTTTTTTAAACTAATTCCTTTAAATGTCATCGGGATATAGAAAAAATAAATAACGCTATTTTAGACTGGGAGACTTGAATGCTTTTCTCAGAGACTTTTATGTTTGTAAAACATTATAAATTGTGTAATTCCCAACTAGGATTGTAAAAAAATATTTAAGTAGCAAAATCAAAAAATACAAAAGAAGCAAAAAATATAAGCTTATAATTATTTTTATTTCAAACATAATTCACAACTGAATTTTATCAATAAACACTCTCTTATAACGGGAAAACAAAGACCGAAATCAAAGAGTATATATAAATATGGGTGTTTTTTTTTCCTAAATCCAATTAAAAAATTAACAAAATCTTTGTATGTACTTGATTAATATTGAGGAGAGGATTAAACCCTCTACAAATTGATTTCTATGTTGTAAAAACAAGCAACAAGCAACAAAGTTTTTGAATTTTAGTTTCAAAGATTATTCACAATCAAATTTTATCAACTAAATGCCCATTTGGTTTAACGCTCTATAATTTTACTAATAGTGAATATTTTGCTACGACAAATGATTTGAGAGTTATTTACAAGGAATTAAAAAAGTAGGCTTTTAAAATTTCACTTTTTTTTTTTTTTTGTTTTAAATCTGAAGCAAAACTTGGAATTGGATGTAAACAAATTATTTCTGATCAAATACCAAATTTTCTTGGCCTAATCGAAGATTAGAAAAGAAATATTTGAGAGACTTGAATGCTTTTTCATTTTTTAAAAGAGACTTTAATGCGTTGTTTGTTTATAGAAAGATAGAAGATTGAGAGATTATCGTTTCTATTCAAATACCATCTAAAAATCCCCAAATGGGACTTTATTAATAACCGGAGACTAATGCGTTATTTGTTTAAAATTTCCAACATAATTTTATCAATTAAAAAAAAGACACATTTGATCTAAAATTTTTACGCTCTATAATTTTACTAATTGTGATTGTTATGATAGGACATAATTTAGGAGTTATTTTTGAAATTTCACTTTCACCCCCTTCCTTCACCAAGATGGAAGCTTAATTAATAATAACCAAAAGATTAAAAAAGAAATATTTGAGAGACTTGAATGCTTTTTCATTTTCTAAAAGAGACTTTAATGCGTTTTTTTTTTTTTTTTTTTAAACATTCACACTTTTTTCTCATTCACACTCACATTCACACAGTCTTTTCGGCAACTTAGGCCATTTAAGACTTTGACGATAACCGTTATTTATGAATTTATCTATTATTGGGGTCCAGGCATTCTTATTTAAGCCATTTGGTATCCAAATGGCATAAATAAAATCATCGGACTGCCTGGGGTCCGAACCCGCGACGTTTGGTATATGAGGTTAGCACGCTAACCTCTAGACCATGCCCCGAGGGCAATGCGTTGTTTGTTTATAGAATAATAAAATTAAATTAAAAAGTCACTAGTTTCTTTCTTGGTCAATCCAAGAGGGTAAATTGAGAATATAAATAAAACGAAAATTAAAGTTTTAATTTCAAAGAATTTTTGAACATGTGGTTGACAAGTTTGCGCAAGTTTCCACTTGTTTCGACACAATGAACTGCCGTCTTCAGAGCCAATGAACTACAAAGAGTACATTAAATTAATTCAATCAATCAATTTAACTACAAAGAGTACATTAAATTAATGATATAGAAAATTACATAAAGTTTTTAGTTATTATATTAAATTACCTCTTCACTAATTAAAATTTCGCTTTCTCTATTAAAAGTGAAGAGTTAATTTAATATAATAACTAAAAACTATATGTAATTTTATATATCATTAATTTAATGTTTGTAGTTGAATTTCCTCTGAAGAACTTGCGCAAACTTGTCAGTCACATGTCCAAAAATGCTTTGAAATATAAAACTCTAATTTTCGTTTTATTTATATTCTCAATTTACCATCTTGAATTGACCAAGAAACAAACTACTGACTTTTAAAGTTAAAATAAGAACTAAAAATGCCGTCGGCCTTTGTGTAGGGGTTAACGTGCTGGCCTTGTATACCAAGAGTCGCGGGGTTATCGTCAAAGTCGTATAAGACCTGAGTTGTGTGAATGTGTTCGTGAAAAAAGTGTCTTAAAAAAAGAAATGGTGGAATTAGATCAACACATAACTTAAGAATTTTTGTTGTCTTATTTTTTGCATTAAAGTCTTCGAATTGATTGATGAGACAGAAATCGAATGAGTGAAAGAATGGTCTCTTCAAAGTGTTTATTTATGACGTCACAAGTAGATGTCTAAGCGATTTTATGAATTAGGAACCAAATATAAATTGCAATGAAAAAATTAGAAAAATAATGTTTTTTGTTAACTACAATCTTACGGTCTTCTTTGGCGTCCCTGAAAACTAAAAATGTTTCTTTTTAGAGCATTAGATAGAGCCTATGAGTTTTGTTAACTTCCATCTTACGGTCTTCTTTTGGCGTCCCTGAAGACAAAAAAAATGTTTTTTCTTAGGACGTTAAAGTCTCCAAATAATATTTCTTTAATTACCATCTTATAATCTTCTTTGGCGTCTCTGAAGACTAAAAATGTTTCTTTTTAGGGCATTAGATATAGACCCTCTGAGTTTTGTTACCTACCTTCTTCTTGTGGCGTCCCTGAAGACAAAAAAAATGTTTTTTCTTAGGACGTTAAAGTCTGTGCTTTTTTTAACTACTATTTAAGTTCTTTGGCCACCCTGAAGACTTTTTAGTAACTTTAAGCCTCGTCTTTTGTTCATCTCACAGTCTTCTTTTGCCCCCCCCCCTCCTGAAGGCTAAAATGTTTCTTCTTAGGGCGTTAAAGCTTCCATGTAATTTAGATTTTTTTTAAAATAAATTCTAAAATTGATTACATGATTACATTTTTGATACAAATTAACAAACTTATTCATTTTTAGATAAAAAAAACAACAAAAAATTGGTGTCATTAAGAAAATCAATTCCGAAACCTGAGTTGTGTGAATGTGTGCGTGAAAAAAGTGTGTTAAAAAAACAAACAAACTAAAAATCCCCAAATGGGGTTTTATTAATAAACAAATAAATACAAGCTAGAAATTAAAGATAATTAAATAAATCGGAGACTTTAATGCGTTATTTAAAAAAAAAAAATCCTTTTTCTTGAACGCACCTCTAAACTAAAATTTATTTTTTTATTATTCAAGTGACCGTTAGAGAGATCATTTTATAATAAACATGGAATTGAATTTCAAAATTTCCCTTCTTGTTATGACGTCATCCCCTTTTACCATTAAGGGCTCCAGCAGCAGTTAGTTGACTGGATGTGACGACGTCCTTGCCCTCAAGGCCCCCTCGTGTCATTTACGTCCCCCTCCCCCTCCTCTTGAATTGCCAACTAACCAGTCAGGGAATAAATTACAACACTCTCTTGAATCGATTGGAGAGAGGATTCGTTCGTCCTTGGGACTACCCCACCTATTTTACTCGCCTTCGCCTTTCATATGAAACTTTTCAAATCAAAATTAACTGGAACCTTTGAGAAATACAGAGAGCAGCTTCCCTCAGGATCAAATCTTTTTATTAAGACATGTCTTTCGGCAAGTTTTGTTTAGGAGGTGTTTAAACAATAGACGCCTCCTTTCTTCATCTTTCATTATTAAAAAAAAAGGCAACGCTCCTTTTTTTGTTAATTGGATTGTTTTACAATTTCGTTGCCATTTTTCACGAATAACTCCTGAACTATTGAACGGATTGTCATGAAATTTGCTCCAGAGCTAGAGGCTATCGTCCTAATTATTATGGATTTAAAACAGAAAACTAGACAAGAGTGTTATATCTTAGGGATCTTTCAAAATTTTCAAGTTTGTCTCCATTCATGCATTAAAGTCTCCAGGAAAAATGAAAAAGCATTCAAGTCTCCCAATCTAAAAGATCATCATTTTCTTTTCTTTTTTTTTTGCAAAATACGTTTCTATTCAAATTATTATGGCTGAGTTTCAAAAGATTTCGTTTAGAGGAAGATAATAAAATTTACCGCTCACTCCGGTCCGATTCACTTTTAGTTTTATTTCCTTTTTAGGCCCACTTAGGACTATAAATTTGCCAAAACTCATCCTAATCCGATGAATAGTTCCAGAGATATAAACAAAAAAGCATTTATAGGGTCGTTATGACCTGAAACGTAAAAATATATATAAAAGAAAAAATTAGATTTTTTGCGATTATAATACTTTCCCCCTTATATTATATTTGGTATAAGTAAAAAAAAAAGATATAGCATATTTAATAGTCCCCATTAGAGTAAGCAAATACGTAGAGAGATCATTTTTTTATTATAATATAAAGATCCCACTTTTGATTTATCTCCCCCCCCCTCTCAAAAGAGAGAGTTCACAACTCTAATTTATGATTATTGCTTGGATTTTGAATTGGAGGAACCCAAGGCCAATCAAAAAAAAAAAAAAAAAAGTACACGAATGAATAAATAAATAGACAAGACAGAAGACAAAAGGGAAATAAATCTCTTTTAAAAAACATGAAAAAAAAAATAAATAAATTGTCATAATATAATGATATATATCATATTTTTAGAAAAAATATAATAAATAAATGTGTTGAGGCTAGTTTCTCTTACCTTGTGTTCTGTCTGCTTGTATTGTGTCGACATATAGAGGGAAAGGATTGGATACAATTCGGTGTCCAGATTTTGATGGAAATACACGTTTTGACGTCCCCTATGAATATAATATCTCAAGAACGAATTATATATTTAAGTTAGACACCCCCCCCCCCTCACTGCCTCATTATCATAATTATTATTAGCTATTAGCTATCTATCCTTCGTCCTTTTATGATGATATTAGCTGGCATTGAAAAGATAAAGTGCCTAGGCTCTTGACTTTATTTTTATATCACTAAATAAGAGATCTTTCAAAAGTTTCAAGTTTGTCTCCATTCACTTCAAATGCATTAAAGTCTCCAGGAAAAATGAAAAAGCATTCAAGTCTCTCAATCTAAAATAGCGTCATTTTCTTTTTTCTAATTAAATTATTGACTATTAACGAGATTAAAGAGAGTTAAATTTTGAGTTGATTGAAATTCTATTTGCAAAGAATCTTCAAAAGTTTCAAGTTTGTCTCCCTTCACTTCAAATGCATTAAAGTCTCCAGGAAAAATGAAAAAGCATTCAAGTCTCTCAATCTAAAATAGCGTCATTTTCTTTTTTTTTTTTCTAATTAAATTATTGACTATTAACGAGATTAAAGAGAGTTAAATTTTGAGTTGATTGAAATTCTATTTGCAAAAATTCCATTGTAAAATAACTTTGAAATCCAAAATCTAACATTTTTTGTAATTAATATAACTTTTTTATATGTTTATATATAGAGAGAAAAAGTATTGGATTCATGTCAAATGTCGAGATTTTGATGGATATACACGTTTTGAGGTCCCCTGAATCCAAAAAATTGGCCTGTCTATGAACAAAATATCTCAAGAGCGGTTAGAGCTAGAAGATTGAAATTTTATATTTAATCATTTAACTCACCAGGACTGTGCAAATTGTAGTTGGAAAGGTGATAGGTCTTTTCAGTCCAAATAAAATATATAAATAATTTATATATTTATTTTATTAAAAATCTATCAGATCTCAGACCGTCGGGTTTCGGCTACTCTGCTGTAAGCCTTCCTCAGTGAGGGCTGGATCTAAATGGTAGAATATAATAAATTAAAAATTAAGTAATTGATTTTATATTTAGAATTATATATTTACCTATAAGGTGAGTATTATATTCGCATTTAGATCCATTACATTGAAACATCTGAGAGTCATATTAATAAATAATGCCATGCATACAAACACCACTTTGCTAGTCAATCATTTAATGAACAAGTTCAAATTCTATTTTTAAATAAATATTTCATAAAAGAGTAGCTGAGGGGATTAACCTGACATCTATCGGTCTTATCAATTTACTATTATATAAAGCAAAAGAAAAATAAATTTAAATTTAAAATTTTATACAAAACAACTTTCTGAATACATTTAAGGCAATGTAGTTTACATACATCGATACAACTATTTATAATTACAAATATTGAGCTATTACATATTTTACAAGTTATATAGTCTACTGATGATGCCAGTATAATTTTCACTGAGATTTTCGGTGTCACTTTTAAAATTTATATTTAAGTTAGGCACCCCTCTGGGACGTAATACTAAGCTTTAGAACAAAATCGGCCAAAGAGTACTAGTACTTTACTGATGCACTTTTTCAGTTATTTTCGATTTTCTCAAAATTCGCTGCAACGATTTTGATTAAAATTCAAAAATCATTTATTTTTTAGATGCTTTTTAAAATGTATATTCTCATTTTGCTCTCAAAATTGCTTGAAGTACATACTTTACTCTTGTAGTTCATAAGAAGCCATGGTAACAAAATATAAATATTTTATATCGGCGGACTACACAAAAAATGTGGTGTGGCAAGCACAGAACACAAGTTAAGAGTGTGCTGTGCGACCAGTAGCACCATATTGTTTTTTATTTCAAAAGCAATAAAATAAAGTCATTTTAAATGAACGGTAGAATCATTGGGAACCGTTGGATCCGCTCTTCAATTCGCATCATCATCACCATCTGATCTATTAAATAAATAAATAAATAGAGAAAAAGAACGATTAGGCAATATTGTTTTCTGTTTTTATATAAAATCTCCATCCACGCCTTTTTCTTGTTGTTTGCCTAACAACAACAACAACAAAGAATTCGTCTATCACTTTCTCTCTGTTACCTCTGCTCTATAAAACTCTAGCGCAGGGGATTCACCAGCAGGTCAGCAGATTAAATAAAAAAAAAAATTAACCTTTATGGTGCGATCACACCGGGATCTGTAAACAATATTTTCCATTTGAATGATACTTTATTCTTCCCCAACAATTTATTTCTAAATAAATTTAATAAAACTAATTCAAATTATATTAAAAAATATTTTTTGCAAATTTTAAGTAAAAAATATTTCTTATTTGAATTATTAATTGAAAGAAATATTTGATAATAATTTCTTTTTACTAAAAAATACAATATTATTTTTGTATTATTATTTCAATATTACTTAAATAAAGCCAAAAATGTCTTTATTAAGAAAGTGAAAGAGAAATTAACTGTCAAATATTTCAGTACTCTTGCAAAAGATGGCAGGCTAGTCTAAAGCCGATCCTTTATTAGCCTATATCTGGCCTATATTTATATATTTTTATACTTTTATAAAAGATACATAATATATAATAACATTTATAAAGTATTTATAGTAAAAAGATCAACGAAAATCAAGCAAATGCATTAAATATTATTAGCTACCATTCTGACATCTCTTGGCAAATTTTTGAATTACTTGATATTTGGGCATACTTTTAATGACACACAACGCCATCTTATCGGAGAAAACATGCTAAACTTCTTTAAGCCTCTTCTTGTTTACTCTATAGATGATTTGCTATCTGTTGGATAAGTTTGATAGTTGACTAGAAGTGATGTAACCGGCAAGAGATCGCCTTGCAGAGTATACAAAATCTGATTCTCAGTTGGCTTACGTCATCATTTCTAATTAGTTTAATTGCATAAAGAAATTATTCCCCATTAAATGTCACTTTTGAAATTTGATAAATTATAATTTAAATAATTAGTCTTAATTAAGCTTGTTAATTAGAGGGTGGCTCGCTGGTGGGTTGGCCTTCTACAAAGAAGATCCCCGTTCAAACCCAGGGCGTGCGGGATTTTTCATTAATTAAAAATATTTATTTTTGATACAACAAATTGAAAGGAGGCCGCCGATGGTGGTGTGAGCAGCTAGCTATATATATATAAAGGTATTTGACCTCTCTCTTTTTCTTATGCAATTTTCAATCAGAGAGGAGAGAGAGAGAGAGCACGTGACCTAGTTACTTAAATATAATAATAATAAAAGCTTCTTCTTCTTCTTCCAATGAATATAAAAGCATTTTTTTTATAATATTAAAATGAATGAAATTTAAATATTATAGAAAATTATTTCCAAGTAATTATTAGAATATAAACAATTAAAAAAAAATAAATTTCGTTTTTATTAATTAATTAATTAAATTCTTTAGATAATTATTAAAATAAAATATATATTATAATATTCTTTGACATGATAATTTTTAAAAATGGCGGACGACGCTTTCCACTTCGATGAAAAAAATCATATTTATTACAAAATTTCAACAAATTTAAATAAAGTTGTTATATATCATTTTAATCAGAAAAATAGCATCTTTTAGACTATACAACAAAACCTATTATGTTATATAAGACAAAATATTGCACTCTATATTTTTTGCCCATTTAATATTTTCGTTACGCAAAATAAATTCTCAGCTGATTAAAGTGAAATTGGGATACTATACATTTAACCCAACAACATTCTTTTAGATTATTATTAAATTAATTATCTCTCTCTCATATACACACACACACAGACATAATTCAAGTAAACATGTCAGATTTTAATCTTTTCTCTGTCACTTTTTTTTTACAATATTTATTTATTAAACGTAATTAATTTAATTATAAGTGTGTTGGGTAATTTCTTTGATGCACGTATGGCCTGATTTTGTTATTAACGTTTTAATATCTCAACTTGTCAGGTTAATTCGATCAAAATTTCCCAAATTATCTCATTGAGATCCGTTTTAGGCAAAAATTATTTAATAAGATAAGAATGCAAAAAAAAAAAAAAATCAAAGGTCAGGTGAGATGTCAATGTCAGATGTCTTTTATTGAATTTGTTGTTGTTGTTGTTGTTGTTGTTTGAAGGTTGCAAGTTGAAACAGACAGATGATTTTTGTATTTAATTAACAACCAAAACAGGTGGATAAGAATCTATACTATTAGGCCTATATGCTCTTTTTGTAAGGCAAAAACTCTGAAACTACTGGACGGATTTTTATTGAGTTTTTTTTTTTTCTCAACTGGAGGAGGTCCAGATGGGGGGGGGGGGGAATGGAAAAATAAAATTGAATTGTAGTAAGGAATAAAGGGCCACAGACATTTAAAATATTTAAATATAATCATAGGGGGTCGTTCCGACGCCTCTGAATATAATTAAAATTTTCATTTCTTGCATCATATTGAAATTGTCCCCACAAAAAAAAAATAAATTGAGAGTTGTTTTGATGTTAAATGTCTTAACAACAAAAACAACAACAGGTTGATTTAATTTTCATTCTATATTGACCATGGCCTGAACTCTGAAGGAAAAATAAATAAATATTATTAAGCAACACATAACCTTAAAATGATTTTTTTTTCTTTTTCTTTTTTATCCAATAGATAATATTCTATGGAATTTAAAATCTACTAGCCGCAATGCCCGCTTTTGTCGCGCAAGTTTTTTATTTTTTTAATTAATTTAGTCATCCATATAAAAATTTTATATCATAGAATAATAATAAGTCGCGCCTTCGGCGGGCTTCGCCCCCTGGACATCCCTCCATCTGGCTGCGGCGGACCCTCGCCTTTTCTTTTTTTAAATTTATTTAAGGTTTTTTTTTTAAATCGGAGGCCATTTAGACCCCGTCTCTATTTATTTCAATTTATTGACTACCAATTAAATTGAAATAAATTTTTGTCGCATGAGACGGGATGCGAACCTACGACCCTTGGTACAGAAGGCCAGCACGCTAACCCCTGCACCAAGGCCCGAAGGCTCGCCTTTTTTTTTACACACATCTTCATTATCAAATTAAGTATTATGAAACAACGTGTTAGGTACTTAAATCATTTTTGCAAAATGAAAATTTTGCATTGAAATATTGTAAAAATAATTTTAAGCTTTTACATTAAATATAAATTTTTTTAGGACATATTTCATAAAAAAAAATATTATTAATTAAAGCATTTGAAACAATATTCGGTGCTTAACTCAATTTTTAATTTTTTTGACGCTTGACACACTAATGCGTAACAGGGTCCATATAAGATAATATGGCGTCCAGGCATTCTTATTTAAGACATTTAGTATTCAAATGGCTTAAATAAAATCATCGGACTGCCTGGGGTCCGAACCCGCGACTTTTGCTATATTAGATTAGCACGCTAACCCCTAGACCAAGCCCGATTATTTTTCCTGGACTCTCCATAATGTCCTCTATAAGAATGATCCTACCAACTGCAAATGATACTCAGTTTTCATAATTCTTTCTAATAATTTTTTAATTTTTTCGATTACATAATCAATCCTGGATAAAACGTATATTTTAGTTTTAATATCAAACATCTTGAAACAGTATAAGTTATTACTCTTTTTGAATATCCCTCTATCATTTCGTTATTTATACTCTTTGAAGAAATTCTATTATATAAAAATTATTCTAAATAATTTTGCAAAAAAGAAAAAAAAATCTGGTGTGACTGGCGCCAGACACAACTTTCTCTTACCTTCGGTAATCGAAAGTTGTGTTCTGTGCTTGTCACACCAGATTTTTCGTGTCGACACGCATTTAGTTCCCGGCAGTAGGGAATATTTGAATTCAGATGTAAAATTTATAAGTATGGGAAAATATTTATATTTTGTTACCATGGCAACCATTTCTCCTATCTTCTCTATGAAGTACAAGAGTAAAGTGGTCTTCAAACAATTTTGAGGGCAAAACGAGAATATACATTTGAAAGAGCATCTAAAAAATAATTGATTTTTGAATTTTAATCAAAATCGTTAGAGCGAATTTTGAGAAAATCGAAAAAAACTGAAAAAGTACATCAGTAAAGTACTAGTACTCTTTGGCCGATTTTGATTAAAAGCTTATTTTTCCGGTCCCGGGGGGTGTTTAACTTAAATATAAAATTTCAACCTCCTAGCTCAATTCCTTCATGCTTAAAATTGAAACACACACACACACACACACACACACACACACACACACACACACACACACACACACACACACACACAGACACACACACAGACAGACAGACCATGTCGCGAAAACCACTTTTTGGACTCAGGGGACCTCAAAACGTGAAGATCCATCAAAATCTCGACATCGAATTTTTGACATGAATCCAATACTTTCTCTCTATATATATATTACATATATACATAGGTAAGAGAAAGTAAAAAGAAATTGAATGGAGAAGAAGAATCAATCCTTCATCTGCCAATCAATCAATCGCTTCGTTTTTTTTTTCCTTTGTCCTTCACATATATAATGAGGAAATATCTTTGACTGGGTGTTTATTATTTCTATTTCTATGGGTCATGGGGACAGGAGAGGAGATGATGACTCAGCAGAGAGAGACGATCAAATAAACATTTTAATGCTTATTTAATTGCGATTCATTGCTCCTGAATATTTTGAATTATTGCCCTAAAGAAAATGAGTACAACACAAAAAATTTTCTTTTCAATTTAATAAAACCAAAATCCGTCAAGTAGTTTTAGAGTTTAAAAAAATTTAATTAAATCCCACAACTATTAAACTATTGATATTCATGGAATTTTTTTTTTTTTTAAATAAGTTTGAGACTAGCATTAATAGAGATTAGAAGCCCCTAAGAGTTATTGATTCTTGAACTTGAGGTCAATTAAATTGACTAAAAGATGCTGAAAATGATGGAAAAAACTTGTTTGAGCTAATTTCATGATTTTTTGAAACATTTGGGGAGCTTGATGATTTTTTTCTATTGATAACATATATTTTTTATTTGTTATTCTAAATCATGCTATTTTTCTGATTAAAATGATATATAACACTTATATTTTAATTCATTGTAATTTATTTAAAATGATGCATTTTTCTTTCAAGTGGAAAGCGTCGTCCGCCATTAATTAAAATAATTAAGTCAAAGAATATAATTAATGAAAATTTAAAGTTCCATTTAATTGTTAATTTTATTTAATTAAAATTTTAATTTATAATTTCAAACTGATTGGCAAAATTTAAATACCGAAAAAAGATTTAAATGAATTAAATTAATGAAAAAAAATTAAAAGTTAATTAATTATAATATATTGATATAATATCTCCTAAATGAAAAATTATAAAAATTGTTATATAATTAAATTTTATTATTATTTTTCAGCTGATTTTCCGAGGGGATATATTGATAGATATTACAAAATACATAAATCAAAGAATATTACTTTTATTTTAAATGCATTGGTGTGTATAATATTGTGTGATTAATTGACTGAATCGAGTTGTCTGAAATATTGCGGCACATGATTAGGGAGCGAGGGAAGTATGCCTCGCCCTAGGAGGGTGGTGCGGCTAGTTAATCGAAATTTAATTATTTATATTAAATTTCATTTTTTTTTTATCTTTTATATTTTTATTTTTGAAGGGCTCGCAAAATAACCGAGTTGTTTTAGTTCATTTCACTAAAAAAAGATTAGTTCTTCTGAATTGATCCGTTCATTAAGAAGACTTTCTTTTTTTTTTTTTGTTAATCTAATTATCGTACGCATCTCATAATTGGGCTTCTCTTCTAATTCGTTTTGTTCTCTCTTTTTAATTCATCGCTTAATTATAAGACTAGAACGATCAAAAAAAAACAACTGATGTGACAAGCACAGAACACGACTTTCGATTAGCGAAGGTAAGAGAAAGTTGTGTGCTGTGCGAACAGTCACACCAGATTTTTATTTTTGCCTTAAGGCAAAATAGGACCGAAGGTGTTACGCATGTTTTTCCCGCTAAGATGGCGTTGTGTGTCATTAAAAGTATGCCTAAATATCAAGTAATTCAAAAATTTGCCAAGAGATGTCAGAATGGTAGCTAATAATATTTAATGCATTTGGTTGATTTTCATTGATTTTTTAACAATAAATGTTATTATATATTATGTATCTTTTATAAAAGCATAAAAATATATAAATATAGCTCAGATATAGGCTAAAAGGGGATCGTCTGTTAGACTAGCCTGCCATCTATTGCAAGAATACTGAACTAATTTGACAGTTGATTTTTAAATAAATCATCTAAGCTTATTTTAAAGATTTCTTAATTAATATGTGATTAATAATAACAATAAATTCATTTTTAAATTTAAAAAAAAAATTAAAGATTATTGGGACAGATTGTTTTTTTGTATTTGCTTGACAACAAAAAAATTAATTACGATAATTTTTTAATAAGTCATTAAATAAATTATAGCTCGATGTCCCAATATTCCCTTATGAATTTAATTCATTTAAAAAAAAAAAACCGCATTGAAAAATTCCTTATAATAATCTAGTTTTTTTTAAAGTACGTTTAGACGTCGCTCCTGAACGCCCTTAAACAAAATCTCAATTGGAAAAATGAAACAATGGAAGCTAATCTATTATAGAGAGAGAGAGGGAAATGTTAATTAAAAAAAAAGGAATTTACTCGAAACAGCCTCTCGGGGGGCCATGCGGCTCTCTCCAGTATGCTGAAGTGGGTGCAACAACAACAACAACAACAACAACAACAACAGCCGCCGCATCTGCATCAATTGCCAGTCGCAGCCGCTGCCAATCTTAAAAGACTTGGGGTATGATCTTTTTTTCTTTATTCTCCTTTTTAATTCACGTTTCGGTACCTTCTTCATGTCCTATTTATGGTAAGTATTTAGAGCTATTTTTACTTTCTCTTACCTATGTATATATGTAATATATATATAGAGAGAAAGTATTGGATTCATGTCAAAAATTCGATGTCGAGATTTTGATGGATCTTCACGTTTTGAGGTCCCCTGAGTCCAAAAAAGTGGTTTTCATGGTCTGTCTGTGGGTGGGTGGGTGTGTGTGTGTGTGTTCAATTTTAAGCATGAAGGAATTGAGCTATGAGGCTGAGATTTTATATTTAAGTTAAACACCCCCGGGACCGGAAAAATAAGCTTTTAATCAAAATCGGTCAAAGAGTACTAGTACTTTACTGATGTACTTTTTCAGTTTTTTTCGATTTTCTCAAAATTCGCTCTAACGATTTTGATTAAAATTCAAAAATCAATTATTTTTTAGATGCTCTTTCAAATGTATATTCTCATTTTGCCTTCAAAATTGTTTGAAGCACACTTTACTCTTGTATTTCATAGGGAAGGATAGGAGAAATGGTTGCCATGGTAACAAAATATAAATATTTTCCCATACTTATAAATTTTACATCTGAATTCAAATGTTCCGTACTGTCGGGAACTAAATACATGTCGACACAAAAAATCTGGTGTGACAAGCACAGAACACAACTTTCGATTACCGAAGGTAAGAGAAAGTTGTGTGCTGTGCGCCAGTCACACCAGATTTTTATTTAAGCGGATAGCGCGCGCCGTCCGCCATTAATTAAATTAATTAATTCAAAGAATGTAAAAATTTAACTTCCCATTTAATTGTTAATTAGATAATAAATAATTTAATTAAAATTTTAATTTATAATTTCAAACTGATTGGCAAAATTTTATTTTATTTATTTTATTTTTTTTTTTTTTTTTTTTCAACCTCTAGAATGTTTATTTGATTGATAGCATTGTTGCGATTGTCGTTACATGTATTTTGAGGTTATTTAAAAATTATCTCTATAATAGGGTTTAAAGATTAAAAAATTAATTATAATTATTAAAACTATTAATTTTAATAAGAATATACTTTTTAAATATTATTTTTGAATTATAAAATCGTACTGTGAGTTTTTAAAAACCATAAGAAGAAGGAAGGACGTTCTCCGCACCAGAGCTCCTGTAACGGAGCGATAGAAGAATGGCTTCTGAGGTAACCCGTCCACCAGATCCTGGTGGAACGGGGATTCAATCATTTCTTGACCAGTCCATGTCCCTTGATGATCCAATTGACCAAAATTTCTCACACGAGAATAATCCATCCACATCAGGTTCATTAGCAAATATACACGATTCCTACTCGATTCAAAATCTTTCCCAAGATAATAATATTAAAATAAAATTACGTAAAAACCCATCTAATAATAATGTACCGAGACATAACACAATCATTAAATCATTCAATAACACAGACTTAGGACCATACTACGTCTTTATTGAAGCCACACAGAATCAAAACATTGGTAACTTTCATCCCATGGCGATAGGGAGATTAATCAAGTCTAAATGTTCAGAGAATATCAAAGAAAGTATTATAAATATATCAAAACAGGGGGATAATAAAATTAAATTAGAATTTAAAAATGCCAAAAGCGCGAATGAATTTTTGGAAAACTCGCCATTTTCTAAAGACTATTTTAGCATCTACATTCCCCTACACTTAGTGTCTCGACAAGGAGTAATTAAAGGAGTGGACGTGAGTCTTACTGACGAGTACCTCCTCTCCGAGGTTAATTCGTTAACGAAAATAATTTCGGTTAAAAGAATAATAAGCTCGCGTAAAGACGAGAGTGGCCAAATTATTAGGAAGCCCTCAACAGTAGTGATTTTAACGTTCAGAGGGAACTATTTACCTGAATATGTCTCCCTGGATTATACAAGATGCCAAGTTCATCCATATATAAAGAAGGTAGTACAATGTAATAAATGCTTACGTTACGGGCATATGGCTAATCAATGCAAAAGTAACAAAGCAAGATGTGGGAAATGCGCCAAAGAGCACGAAACGAACTCTTGCACAAATGCTCACCAACTTGTATGCATTTTTTGCAAAGACCCAAAGTCCCCGCATTCTTCAACCGACAGAAGTTGCCCTCAATTTGAAAAAGAAAAAATAATAAGAGCCCAAATGGCAGTCAAAAACCTCTCGTACTCTCAAGCAAAATTAGCAGTAGTTCAAAAGAAATCATATTATGATGTATTAATGAATTTAGATGATGAGGAGCATTTCCCAAATCTTAAAAATAACTATAGGCAAATCCATGAAAAGGTCGATACTATCCGCAACATGGAAACAAAGAAAAATTCTAAGAGAAAAAGGCCAGCTCAACAAGAATTAGTTCTTTTTGAGACTCCCACTTCTCCTAGTTCAAATATGTCACAAAATAATAGAATAGAACATTCTCAACAATCATCTTCTAAACAAGCCCCACCGGCAATTCTCAGCCAGCGGCCAGCCGGCTCATACTCCCCTATACATCACTATACTATTCCTTCTCCTTCTCCAACAAGAACCATGGAGAAAAGAGTTGAAACCCCTGAAAATATTATTGACACAATTTTTTATATTTTTAATAATCTTAAAAATCGTAACATTAGTAAATCAAATATGCCTGATAATGAGATAAAGGATATGATAAAAGATCTTTTAAATGAAAACAACACTAACAATGGATTATTCACATAAAGGTAAACTTAAAATTTTACAATGGAACTCAAGATCCATTGTATCAAATAAAAACGAATTGGAAAATAAAATTAAAACAGAAAATATAGATATAGTTCTGCTATCTGAGACTTGGTTATATGCTAATTGTAACTTTAAAATTTCCAACTATAGCACTCTGAGAAAAGATAGGGACTCCAGAGGAGGTGGAGTTGCCATCCTTATTAAGAATAACATTGAGTTTCAACCGATTAATATTAATTATTCATTTAGTTTTGAAATGTGCGCCGCAAAAATTAGATATGATAAAAACCATTTTATCAACTTAGTCTCAATTTACTGCCCTCCAAGAACTGTAATTTCTCCAAATGACTGGAATGCTTTAATAAATAATTTACAAGGTCATCTAATCATTGGGGGCGACTTCAATGCAAAGAATACTGTTTGGGGTTCGGGATTAACAGATCAACCAGGCGACAATCTCCTTCGTAACATTGATAATACGAATCTTGTTGTCCTGAATGATGGTGCACCAACAAGAATAGGAAGACCAGGACAAGCCATATCAGCCATTGACATCACTATCGCTTCTCCAAGTATTGCAGCCACACTTCATTGGTCAGTACAAGAATCACCTCTCGGATCTGACCACTTACCGATTTTGATAACGCTGGAATATAAAGCATTTGGTAATGGCTCCGACGACGACCATATTCCAAAATGGAAAGTAGCCTATGCCAATTGGGAAAAATACAGAGAGTTCATCACCTCTCATCTACCAGAATATAATAACAGCACGCTAGATAATTATAAGTCGCTAATTGACCTTCTCAAAGCTGCAGCTGAAGTATCCATCCCGAAAACGAAACCTTATAAGTTCTCTAATAAACTACCAGTATGGTGGGATGAAGAATGTTTTACTCTCATGAAAAACAAAAACTTAGCATTTAAGGAGTATAGAAAAAATATGAATATGGCTAATTTTTCAGAATATAACAAAATTTCAACGCAGGTAAAAAATAAATTCAAGAAAAAGAAGCAAGAAAGTTGGAAAAAATTTTGTGAAACAATTAACAGTAAAACGCCCCACTCCCAAATTTGGTCTAAAATTCGCGTATTAAAAAATCTTAATAGTAATAGTAATAGAGTTAACGAGGAGGCCATCCCCAAGTTTATAGATAAAATATCCATTCCGACTGCTTGCAACAAAATATGCATGGCGAGAAGTAATGACAGAGATCAACTCCTAGATAATCCATTTACAATAAACGAATTAGAAATAGCCTTATCTTCTAAAAGGGATTCGTCCCCGGGATATGATGGAATATTTTATTCCATGCTTTATAACCTACCACCAGAAGCAAAAATATTACTATTAACATCGTTTAATGATATGATATCCCGATGCGTATTCCCTGAAGATTGGACTACTCAAGTGATAATCCCTATCTTGAAGCCAGGCAAAGACCCTTCCGACCCCAACGCATATAGACCAATAGCACTCTCATCGTGTGTGGAGAAGATCTTTGAGGTTATAATTAAAACTAGGCTGGAATGGTGGATTGAATCCAAGAGTATCCTTAGTGATACACAATTTGGTTTTAGGAAGGACAGATCCTCTATAGACAATCTCGCAATATTGTCCTCAGACATTCAGTTAGCATTTGCTAAAAGAGAATCCCTCTGTGCGCTCTTCTTAGACATCTCAGCCGCATATGATAACGTATTAATTAGAAATTTGGGTGACAAGATGATTAATCTTGGAATTTCACCTAAAATTGTTAACTGCATTTTAAAACTATATCATAAAAGAACAATATATGTAAAATTCAAAGGCAAATATCTTGGCCCAAGAATCGTTCTAGATGGACTTCCACAGGGATCAATATTGTCTCCCATTCTATTTAATATTTATTCTTTGGAAATAGGAAAAATAGTGGGACCGCTAGGATCACTCCTTCAATATGCAGATGATATATGCATATACAAATCATCCCCATCTATTGAAAATAATATAAACATACTAACAGGGATAATTAATCGACTTGTTACCTGGATGAGTAATAATAATTTTAGTTTATCCACTGAAAAATCTAAAGCAATTATCTTTTCTAAAAGACACGAGGTTCATCCAATTCGATATATACGGACCAATTTAACCCCAATCAAAATATATAACGAGGTTAAATTTCTGGGCTTGACATTCGACAGAAAGCTGTTATGGAAAACTCACATCAACAATGTGGTGAAAAAATGTGAGTCAGGGCTAAATATTCTACGGATGACTACCAGGACTTGGTGGGGAGCAGATCCTCACACGTGTCTTAATATATATAAAGCACTTATAAGGTCGACTATAGATTATGGGTGCGCTATATACGGCAATGCCGCACCTTCACAGCTTCAAAAGTTAAATAAATTGCAATATAATGGCATACGACAGTCACTAGGTTTGATGAAATCTTCCCCTATAAACTCAATACTAGCAGAATCATCGGAACTCCCTCTCGCGATAAGAACAAAATTAATAGCGACGAAGTATATACTAAAGAGAAGATCTATTCTAGATTCACAAGTCTCCCGACACCTAGATAACATTAAAGGATACTTCATGAATGTAAGGGAATCGAGGAAAATACCAATTCTAGTGGAGTCGGACATATCAATAGGCAAAGAATTTCCTCTATTGAAACAGACTACAAGAAGCCTAATATTCTACTTTAACTACGATATCATATTCACTTTTATTAAAACAAATGAGAGCTATCTTAATAAGAAAAACTCCAACAATACCAATCTGTTGAACAATTATATCGCCTCCCATTATCCTAATCACCTACAAATTTTTACGGATGGTTCTAAAGATGATTTGGGGAACACAGGGTGTAGTTTCTTCATACCACATATAAACTACCACGAAAAATTGAGATTACCCCCAATTACATCAATATACACAGCTGAGGCCATGGCTATTATAAAAGCTTTAGATTACATATATAGAAATAATATTCATAATAAGTATCTCATATGCACAGATTCTAAAAGCATTATCTCAGCCCTGAACAATCGTCCCTATAAAAAACTAGGTTATATGGGGTTTAAAATTCTAAGTCAAATTGGATCACTGGGACAAAAAGGAGTGGAGGTGGTGATGATTTGGGTCCCCGGCCATACAGGTATCACGGGTAATGAAGAAGCGGATCGACTGGCGAAAGAAGCGACAACATTGCCAGAAATAACCTTATGTTATACAATGTGGACCGACGCATGGATTGAAGCGAAAGAAAGAATTCTAAACGAATGGAACAAGAAATGGACAGATTCCTGCTTAAACAAGGGAACTCATTATTACAAGATTAACCCAAACTTAAAAAAGAGGAGCTGGTTCTCATCAATAAAGATTCCAAGAAAATTCATTACAACGATTTGCCGAATGAGGATAGGTCATACAACTTGTCCCTCGCACTTAGCCAGAATTGGGATTCGACAAAATGCCACATGCGACTGCGGAAGCCTCGAAGGGAACATTGCGCATCTACTAGTGGAATGTGATAGATTCGCAAGAATCCGAACGAATATACTCAAGGAGTTTAATGAAGATCTAAGGACATTTAATGTAGAATCTCTACTCGACTTTCGGGAAAACTCCAGGAGGAAAATTAAAATTTTAATTGAATTTATCAGAAGGTCAAAATTATATATATAGACTAATTATTATTTTCTGAAAAAAAAAAAAAAAGTCTATGTTTATTGTATTCTCTTTTTTTTTTTAATGAATTGTTACATATCTTGTAAACTGGCTTAGAGGTTTATTGTTAAACCCGAGGTCATCCCAGGTTGAATAAAAAAAAAAAAAAAAAAAAAAGAATGTTTATTTATTCTTTGCTTTGGCTCTTTGGCTTTCGTTTCGTTCGATGATTTCTTCCTTCAATTTGCCAAGCGAAGCGCAACGAAAAGCTAAGCTGATCTTTTTGCATGATTTAATGTTAAAAGTAACAACAACAACAACAACAACAGCATTGCACGTGGAACGGATCTACTAAAATTGTTTTCTTTTTTTTTTTAATACATAATAATAAATACTTATAATTGTTTTAATAATTAATGGTCATATCAAAAAGTTTTTATATATAAATTAAATAAATAAAATAAAATTAAAATTTCGCATTTTTAAATTTTAATTATATTCTTTGAATGTATTTGTTTGATTAATGGCGGACAACGCCATCCGCTTCAACGAAAAAAGCATTTTTTTAGCTAAATTATAATCAATTTAAATACAAGTATTGTATGTCATTTTAATTAGAAAAATGGCAGCTTTTAAAATACAAAAAAAAATTATATGTTCGTCAAATAGTTTCTGAATAATTGAATTATAAAGAAAATGTTTATTCTGATTATTCTATAATTAATCAAATTTATTAATTTTTATAATTTTTTTTGTCATTCATTTATATAAATAGAGAAGAGAACAAATTATATATATATATATATATATATATATATATATATATATCATGGGCGTAGCCAGGGGGAGGCAGGGGGGCCGTTGCCCCCCTGGCTGGTCCTAAAAATTAAAAAAAAATATATATATATATATTTTTCCCATTGGAAATTTTTTTTTACACTCCAATTCACTACATTAATTTAATTTTTTTATTTTATTTAAATAAATAATTAATACTCTATGTAGATATTAATTGCAAACCCCCCTCTTCACCCTAACGAGGAGTTGGCCCCCCTAACAAGAAGTCTGGCTACGCCCATGATATATATATATACGATCTACATCTCTTAGATTTCGTGTAAAAAAGTGAGGTTAACTTATCTTCTTTATAACTAAATTACACTCATTTAAAACACAAGTGTTGTATATCATTTTAATCAGAAGAATAGCAGATTTTAGAATATAAAATAAAAATTTTTTTTTTTAAATTCTTTATTTTCCGGCTGTGACTCGGAGTCATTCAGCCCTCATAATATTTGTTTTACAATATATTATATAACTTGTTGTACCTTTATAGATACACTACAATATAATAAATATATAAACGTCACTTTTAAAAAAATACATTATTTAAATCACTTCAACAAAATTAAAAATAGAAAATAATAAATAGTAAAAAAAAAAAAAAAAATAAAAAAAAAAAATAAAAATAAAAATTAAATGTTTTTAATAGGAAAACAAATATCAAGCTTTCCCTAAACTTGAATTAAGCAGTTATTTCCAAGAAGTTCTTTTTTTTTTAACATTAAAGAACGTTACCGCCATGCCATCTCTTGATAGTCAATCACACTCAGTAGGTTCACGCAACTCACCTTCATGAATAAAGATCAAGTAATTGGCCTTATTTTATTACACACCTTGTTTCCAGCATGCCCGCTCTCTTTTTTTATTCACTCATTCGCCTGAAATGATAGGCTTCCTGCACAACTTCTGTTTACCTTTGGTTGCCTATCTTCCAGTCTTCTTAGTTTAACATTTAAAAATGACGAAAACAGAGAATGAAAATATTAAAGACTTTTTTTCGAAATAAAATCTGTGCAAAATTTTTTGAATTAACTGAGCGAATGTTAAAATTTCTAGTTTGATAATAAACTTGATTTTTTTTCCATTGATAACATATATATTTTATTTAATATTCTTTATCATGCTATTTTTCTGATTAAAATGATATACAACACTTGCATTTTATTTGATTGTAATTTGAAGAAAAAATTGATATTTTCATTGAAGCGGAAGGCGTCGTCCGCCATTAATCAAAATAATTAAGTCAAAGAATATATTTATTAATTTTATAGTAAATAAATAAAATAAATATTAATTAATTTTAATAAAATTTTAAAAAAGATCTGATAATTAATCATTATATCATTTTAATTTAAATTTATGCCGGCCCCATCCTTTGGTTGTTTTGTTAATTTAATAATATTCTTTGACTTTATTATTTTAGTTAATGGCGGACGACGCTATCCGCTTCAACGAACAAATCCTTTTTTTAACTAAATTGTAACAATTTCATATACAAGTGTGGCATATCATTTTAATCAAAAAAATAGCGGCTTTTAGAATATCTAATAAAAAATATATGTTCTTTAAGGAAAAAAAAATCTTTTTCCACCCTCTGCCATCTTTTGATTGATTGAAATAAAGCGATTTTAAAGAAAAAACCTTTTTCTCATCCACTTCTTTTATCAATCATAGAATCGGATTCTCATTGGAATTTCCTCCCCTCCATTCCTCCAAGAAACAAGACCGTTAAGAAAGGTTAAATATATATATATTTTTTTTAAGAAGAAATTCCAAAGAGGACAACAAAAATTAAGTTAAAAAGAGAAATTAAATTCCTCTAACATGTTTGAGGTCGTTGCCATTTACGAGAAAATTCTTAAATGATATTATCAATGATCAATTATCGGACCCCCCCCCCTCACTAACGCTATATCATTTTCCAGCACACGTTCACCTCACATTATTTTATTCAAATTTTATCAGATACGACGTTTCAGAGCCTTCCTCAGGAAATAAATTAGAAAATTTATTTTGAATGGAACGATGGGCAGAGGCAGCCAAATAAAATCCTCCACATTAAATCGAGACTAATTCATCTTCAGTCCATAATAGTAATAATATTATTCGCCCCCCCCCCCCTCTCTGACCCCTATCACGTCATTATTTCTAATCCTTTTCGTTCATCTTTAAAGCCAACTTGTAATTATTTATTATTATATATTTAAAAAAGATTATTTATTTATTTCTAGATACTTAAAATGAATTTTTTCAAACTATTAGCGATAAATCATCACCCTCGGGAAATAATTATCTACATATTAAAAAAAAAGCGAAAATTCGTCAAATAATTTCGTTATAAATATTAAATCTTACAATTATTATTCTGATTATTCTGTAATTAATAAAATTTATTAATTTTTATAAGTTTTTTTGTCATTCATTTATATAAATAAAGAAGAGAAGAGGTTATATATTTATATACGATCTACATCTCTTAGATTTTGTGTAAAAAAAGGGAGGTTAATTCATCACCTTTTTAATTAATTAATTAACAATTAAAATATACGAAATTAAATCTCTCAATTATTATTTTTTTTAATTAATCATATTTATTAAATTTTAATTTTTGTCATATATTCATTGAGATTTTTTTTTATTCAAGAGAAATAATTCTATTAACTAGCAGTCTAGTCCGCCTTCAGTCATCTAGCCTCGGACCCTCCGAACGACCTTAAATTTAAAATACACTTTTTTTTTTTTTTTTTTTTGGAATGGGTGCATAAGGTCCGAAGACCTATAATGACCAATAGTCACATGCAGCCAGGAAGAAAATAAAAACAAAAGCAGAAGCATAAAGGGGAAACTCAACTGCGGGAACTGAGAAGATGCCTGTTGAGGTTAGACTTGAAAGTCTGAAGATTGTAGGTTTTGGGGAAGATAGACGCAGGGAGCTTGTTCCAATCACGGGAGGTCATGGGGACAAAGGAAGAATGAAATTGTTTTGTTCTGGCCATAAATCACCCTCGTGAAATTATTTACATATTAAAAAAAAAAAAAAAAAAACGTAAAAATCCGTTATAATTTTAAAATAAATGTATTATAAAGGAAAAAATTAAAATTATTATTCTAAAATTAATCATATTTATTAAATTTTAATTTTCACATAATTTTGTCATTCTTTTAGATTCGTAAAGAGAAGAAAAGAGGTTATATATAACATTATATACCGTTATATATTAATTAATTTTAAACTGGTAACCGTTGGCTCTAGCTGAAACATGATGATTTAATAGGGGAATTTAAATGCAAATAGGATAACACAAATTTTTTTTTGTTTCAATAATTTATTTAACACTTTATACGTATTTCGACAAAAAATATTGATATATAGGCCTATATATATTCTACATCTCTTTGATTCAAAGTAAAAGAGAAAGACAGGCATATATGTTAACTCATCACTTCTTTTTACTTTCTCGTACCCTATATATGAAATATATAGGAGAGAAAGTATTGCGATCATGTCAAAAATTCGATGTCGAGATTTTGATGGATATACATGTTTTGAGGTCCCCTGAGTCCAAAAAAGTGGGTCCCGCAAATTGGTCTGTGTGTGTGTGTGTGGGTGTGTGTGTCTGTGTGTCTGTATGTGTGGACAGATTTTTAGCATGAAGGAATTGAGCTACCGGATTGAAATTTTATATTTAACTTAGGTACCTTCCCACACGCTCAAAATAAGCTTTTGAACAAAATCGGCCAAAAAGTACTAGTACTTTACTGATGTACTTTTTCAGTTTTTTTCGATTTTCTCAAAATTCCCTCCAAGGATTTTTTTTAAAATTCAAAAATCAATTATTTTTTAGATGCTCTTTAAAATGTATATTCTCATTTTGCCGTTGAAATCTTCTGAAGACCACTTTACTCTTGTTCTTCATAGGAAAGATAGAAATGGTTGCCATGGTAACGGAATTTAAATCTTTTTCTTTTTATTAGATTAAAAATCAATTATTATTTAAATTCCCATTTATTTTTATTTTATTTGTGTCTTTAATTGCTTAGGAGAAAACATATATATATCTCTCTCTCTCACTTGCAAACATTATCGCCTGTCTCTCCGCCTTCTCTCATAGGCCTAATGTTAATTTCCTATAGGGATTTGTATGTTAATTTCGATTCAAAAGGGGGTCCCCTTTAGAACTTTTTAGGCATTTAAAATTTTTTTTCCAATTCTTATGAAATTTTGTATTTATTTACGATTCTATATTGTGTATAAAATGTCCAAATATGAGATTAAAATTTTGAAAAATAACCATAGTTTATTTGAAGCAGTCAACATTTAAAATGCAAGTTTGAAACTAAGGTGCTATCGGAAACTAAATATATCTCGACACAAAAAATCTGGTGTGACCAGCACAGTGCCCAACTTTCTCTTACCGAAGGGTAAGAGAAAGTTGTGTGCTATGCGCCAGTCACACCAGATTTTTTAACAATTAATTAAATCTCACAATTATAATTTTCTAATTAATCATATTTATTAATTTTTAATTTTTGTCATATATTCATTGAATTTTTTTTATTGTATATATTGAATAGATTGTTGCAATCCATTGAGAACACGTTTTTTCACGATCCTCTTCCTCTTCTTGTTATCAAGAACAAGTTTTCGAGCTTTGGTTTAATTTAAGATCAACCAACCTAGTTTTTTTTTTTTTTTTTTAAATTATATCCATCTAAATGTCTTAATAAGGACATAGTTTTTTTTTCTTCTTTCGAGGCCGCCTAAATCTAAATAACGGTAGAACTCTGAAATCATTTGACGTAGAAAAAATAAAAATAAAAATTTTTAACCCCTTAAGGTTGTTCGGATAGTACATCGTAAGTCATAATAGAATCTAAATTTTTACTGTCCGCAAGGGTAAATAAATATAAAATTTCACAGAACACAACTTTCGATTACCTGATTGTATGGGGCTATAATAAATAATATTTTGAAAACATTTTCAGCAACCATTAGATATTAATTTTCTACACGAATTACGCAAAACTAAGTGTATTGAGATTAGGCCTACTTTTTTATGCTTTTTTCCCCCTTCGTGCTTATTTGAAATGATTTTACGTTTAATTTTTAAAAATAATTCAAAACATTCAGCAAAAATGTAAATGTAAAGCAAATCCTTCTGCAACTGCGTAAATCCCGTCTTGGGCGGAATTTGCTCCCCCCTCTGGCTCGGGGCCGCCGACGGCGGACCCTCGCCTTTTCTTTCCTAGAAATTTTTATATTAAAAAATAAAATTTAATCTTAAAGAAGGTAGATTTCCAGCCAGGAGAATAAAAAACTATTTTAATTTTGAGCACTTTGTCTAGATTAAAAGCTAATTTTTTAATATGTTATTAATCACTATCAAATACGTTTAAAATAAAATTTTGAAGCAGATCTGACGCAGGGTTATCGTGTAATTAATTTTTAAAAAATTGAAATTTAACATGTAGTCTATGGGGAATGTCGACGAAACGCACACATATCGAATTATATAGCCACCTCTGCAATAGATACAAAAACAAAAAACTTCGATTTTATCAATTCACTTCCGAGGAATACGTTAAAAATAAAATCAAGAGTTTCTGCCCAACGTTTTTAAAGATATTTTAACAAAAATTCTCCAAAATGACAGTCGCCAATATTTAAAAATAAGTAAGGCCCCCGGGTTGGTGTAGGGGGGGGGGCCCCCCCCTCTCAACCTCACGGCGGGGGGGGGGGCCCACCGGTGCTTTTTTTTTTTTTGGTGGTTGGGGGGGGGTTGGGGGGAAAGAAATGCCAAAAACAAATTTATTTTTTATTTAATGGTTTTCGTCTAAATTTTAAAAGGTGGTGCAGAAAGGGGGGGGTGGGGGGGGGGGGGGGGGGGGGGGGGGAAGAGAAAAAAGGGGGGTTTAAAAAAAAAAAAAAAAAAAAAAAAAGAAGACTCGAGAGTCAGACCAGCCTGGCAACGTCGCATAAAATAATTCTCTTTTCTCGCTGTCTTTTTTTTCATTTTACGATATTTTTTCTCGCAAATCGTCCATTGTGTTTAAACTGATTTGCATTAATCATTGTAATATATTAAATAAAATAAAATTGAAGGCGTTTAAGATTTAAAATAGATAGTTGATGAATGCAATGTTGCCAGTTCTATATTACGTGAAATACTGCTCAAGTCAAAAGTCATTCATTTATTATTTTTGGTAATTAAATTATTAACTTAATCCAATTATAAACTATGATAGGTCACGACTAAATTATAATAAGGAATTTTGGCATTCAAATTTTTAATTTTATTTAAAAAAAAAATTTAGATTCTATTATGACTTACGAGGTTCTATCCGAACAACCTTAAATTCCAAGAAAAATATTTTTCTCAAATCTCGGGGGAGGTAATTATCACCTTTAGTTTAGAGGGGGGGGGGGGCTTGCATCCGACATTGGTATGAGTAGAGCTTCTTGCTAAAAAAAAAGGTTGCTTGTGAGATGCTTTTTTTTTCAAATTTTATGCTTATTGAACAACTTTTTGACGTGACAAGGTCATGTGTCTCTAGTGGCCTATTAGGGAGGCATGCACGAAAAAGTTTATCGGCTTGAATAACTCCTCTGTCTTAAGAGGTATAATTATGGGGAATATACGGTTAGAAAGAATGAGTTTTCAGCTAAAGATTTCACCATTTATTTTTTTCCTATCATTTTATTTTACCGCGCTGCGGTAAATTCTAATTTGAAAGTTTAAACCCCTGTAGATTCCGAACGCCTAATCAGATCAGACTAAATGAGATGTCATTTGGTGCAGAAAGAAAACCTCTAATAGAATAAATAAAAAAATCCCGAGTAATTAACTCCAAAATTAGTTTTTTTCTCAAAAAACCTCATTTTATTCAAGATTTTTACGCTTTTTTCCCATATTTTTGTGTTTTTTTTTTGTCCGGTCTTTTCTTATAAGGAATGTAAAAAAAAAAAGTAAAAATCTGGCGTGACTGGTCGCACAGCTCACAATTTTCTCTTACCTTTGGTACACTACCCGCAAGGGGGCTCTGATTCCCTTACACAGAATGTTCTCCACTTTACACAGAGAGCACACCATCAAAGGATCAATTTTATGGGGATTGATGACTTGATCAAAGACCATACGACACTCGTCAATCAGGCGAAAATAGCCTCCAAGCTGGCCGGCCCAATTCGCCTTACCCTCTATTAGTCGCTTAATTTTCTTTTCCTTTTATTCCGGGGCATTTGGATTAATTAGAGAGAGAAAGAGAAAGAGGGTTTATGGCTGTGTGTGTGTGTGTGTGTGTGATGCACCGGTATCTTGTCTGCTGTCTCTTAACTAGTTGGGTTCGTGGCCAGCAGAGTGCGTTGCGTAGAGAGAGAGAGAGAGGGAGAGGGACTGGCTGTGCCCCCCAAGGCGTGTGTTGCGCCCACCCGCCGCCCTCCTGTCAATTCAACTCAGTCCGTTTCTATCTCTTGAATTGAGAACATCGGTTCGTTCTTGTTTTTGTTGTTGTTGTTGTTGTTGTTTATGTTGTTATTGATATCAGTGTATATATGTGTGTGATTCTCCAAGTGATGCTCCAGTGAACTCGTTCTTTTTTTTTTGCCATCTCTCTATTCTTGATGGCTCAAGCGGCCGTCTTGAGGGCCCAAAATAGGGCACATAGCAAGGTATTAGAAATTTCAAATTTAATAAAGTTTAAACCCCCCAAAAATCGTTAAATTTTTCAAAAAAAAAAGCCCATAAAAATCCGTCCAGTAATTTTTCAGAATAAAATAGAAAATTAAAATAAATTAAATCACATAATTATTTTACTATAAATATTGATTTATATTAAATATAGAATATTATAATTTTTATTTCTCCATTCAATCATATACTTCTAACTTATTTTTAGGCATGGGCGATGATTTTTGAACTTTTAAAATTTATTAAAATTAAAATTAAATTTTAACGCTTACCACCAGAATAACGCTTCGGCACTTTGCCTAAACCATCCTCAGACCCTTGACTAAACTCTAATACCAGCTAAATATATATAGTCTATTTTTTTTTAAATCGAGTTTTTTCAAATTACCACTTTAATAGATCACTTAATATAGGAGAAAAAAAAAACACTAGGTCATAAGTTTTAAGTATTTATAAAAAAAATGTGAATACGTAATTTAACACTCATATGACTTGTAAAATCACTTTTCAAGTTAATTTTTTAAATAAATCATTGAATCTTCTAATTTTTTTCCCCCCTATATATTTATATAATGTTTCAATTAGGGCTTATCTGTTTAAATCTCAGTTTTTTGTGGCAAAGCATTCATGTTATTTAAAAAAGAACTAATTTGAAATTGGCTACTTTTTTACATTTATGTTTTTGGTCATATAATTATAACGAATTTATTTTTAGTTTATTTATTCTCTCTGACAAGCTTAATATAATTATATATTCACATCTTTTTTTAGGTTAAAACGCAAAAAAGAAGGGATGTAGAATGTATATATTATATATAATCCTCAAATAAATTAACCGTTGTTTAAACATTTGAATATTCTTTGAGTCTTAATTATACATTGAGCAATTAATGAAGAGTTTTCATATTTTTACCTTATATAACATATATTTTTTTATTATATGTTAAAATAGCTGCTATTTTCCTCATTAGAATGATATACAACACTTGTATTTTAATTTGTTGTAAATTAATTAAAACAATACTTTTTTCTTTGAAGTGAAGAGCGTCGTCTGACATTAATCGACAAATTATTAAAGTCAAAAAAATATATTTATTTTTAAATTTTGATAATGATTTTGTTACTCCATTTCTTTGTTCAATTAATTAAATTGTTATTGCCTCGATTGTCGATTCTTTTTTCAATAATACATAACCTTTCTATAATCGTTTATTAAATAATAATATTAATATTTTAAAAGTTTTAAATTACATTCATTTTTTATTTTTGTTAAATTTCACTTTAATTAATAGTTTTATTCACTTTTTTAAATAAATTCGTTACATTCATTTATTAAGTAATAATAATAATCTTATTTTAAATTTAATTAATATTTACATACATAATTTGGAAATTCTCATGAATATTTTTTCAGATTTCTATTTAATTGTTGCTAATTTGAATTCTTAAGGCTATACTTTAAAAAAAAAATTATTCTTAGATTTCATTTAATCACTCATAGATTTAGAAAAATTATTCGTCTTTATACGAAATTTCATATTTATTAATAATTAATTAATTATATTCTCTGACTTGAAGTGTTTTGATTAATGGCGGACGACGCTTTCCACCTCAACGAAAAATGTATGTTTTAAACCAAATTATAATCAATTAAAATACAAGTGTTGTATATCATTTTGACCAGAAAAATAGCAGCTTTTAGAATATATAATTATAATTATATGTTATATAAGAGAAATAAATTTCTCTCGATATTTTTAATTATAGTTTTAATTTATACATAAAAGGGAGGTTTGCTGGAGCAGCCAGAAAATAAGAAAATTAAAAACAACTTTCTCTTATAGTGTCCATGTTTTTTAGTATAAAGTGTAATGTCTTCTTCTTCTTTCCTCGCCCGCGGTGCGGGGTCGGCGGTATAAAGTGTAATGTGATATGTATTGAATTTTTGAATTTTTTATCATCCATAAAATGCGTTGTCTTTGTTTTCTAGTCAATTTGTTAATAATTAAAAAAGGAATGTTTGTTGTTGTTGTTGAGTGAATTGATTTGCGAAATTCAACTAAAGGATGATGCAAAAAAAAAAAGGATTTCTTTCTGACTGACCCACCTCAAAAGAGAAAGAAAGAAAAAAAAAGACTTCATCTCTCTCTCTCTTCAATTAAGACGACGACGACCTACAAAAAGCCAGGAATAAAAAAAAAAGAAACAAACAAACAAATATAGGTTAAGCCTATTAAAAATGATGCCTGCAGAAATATAAAACGCTCTAATATGCTCAAATATTTCGCCTCATTTAAATTAAGCACATCGCCCAGGTGTTTAATATTTAATTTTTCTAAATTAATTGAAAAAATTTTGTTAATTATGAAAATATATTCTCTACATCTTATAGAATAATGTAATAGTTCAAAGAATAAATTTATATACGCATTGTTGTGTCGTTATTATTATTAATTGGAGGTTAAAAGGAAATTGTATTTTTATTATTTAATAAATAATAAAGACACAACAATACATATATTAGTTTATTCTTTGAACTATTACACAATTCTAAAATGTAGAAAAAAATCTATTCCTAATTCGCAAAAATGCATTCGCTATATATTTTAGAATAGTGTAACAGTTCAAACAATAAACTCATTTACGCATTGTTGCGTCGTTATTATTTATTAAATAAAAATGCATTTTCTTTTTAACCACCAACTAATATAAATAATAACGACGCAACAATATGAAGGAAATGAGTTGATTCTTTGAATAATTGCACAATTCTAAAAGATGTAGAGAATATCTTTTTCTAATTCACGAAATTCTTTGAATTTATTAAGTAATTATTATAACAAAAAAGGGAGAATTTATTTATCAAAAGTAACAGAATTTTGTGAATTAGGGAAAAATATATTCTCTACATCTTTTAGAATAGTTCAAAGAATAAACTAATATATGCGCATTGTTGCGATGAAATTTTATTCTAAAAGATGTAGAGAATATATTTTTCTAATTAAAGAAACTCTCCCTACTTTATATTAATAATTATTTTTTTTTCCTGTACCCTCTTTTCCTAACTACGCCTCTAAAAGGACGCATGGGAAATGGGTCAAAATATTTTCGATCATCATCAATTAAATAACATGAAATCATTAATATAAATACTATTTATTGACTGACATCTCTCTCTTTCTCTTTTAAGGATGTGTTTAAACTGGACATACCACACACACACACACACACACATTCAAAGATAAATAATGCTTTATTTATAGATAAGTTTAATAATATTTAGTCCAAACATCGTTCGTTTTTTTTTTTTTTTTTTCAAATTTATTTAACCTAATTCTACTTTTCGACTTGAAAAAAAAAGCGTATTAAATAAATGTTATAAAATTTTTACATTTTTCTAGGTCAAATTAATATATTTATACGTTTAATTAATAATAATTTGAACTTGGAATGCATTGATTTTTTAGATTAGAGCAATTTAAAGAGGTTAAGTTGATGTTTTATATATATGTATATATATATACAATCTACATCTCTTAGTTTTGAAAAAATAATTGAATACTGGAGGGGTTATCTATTAGTTATTGAGGAAATTAAAAAAAATGAAATAATTAAAAAAAAAAATCAAATAGATATTCATAATATCATTGTTAAAGTTTTAAGACTTACAGTTTGACATTCATATTTTTTTTTTTTATATATATAAATTTGTTTATGGTCTTTTTCGGCCAAAATAAACAACCAAATTGTAAAACTTTTCCCGTTTAAGACTTATATTTATTATTAATATTCTTACAAATTAATTTTCTCCTTAATATAATTATAAATATTGAAAATATATATATATATTTTTTTTTCAATTACATAACATATAATTTTTATTTTGTATTTTAAAAGATGCCATTTTTCTGGATTAAAATGATATACATTACATGTTTTTTAATTGATTGTAAATTGGCTAAAATAATATTTTTTTCTTTGAAGTGGAAAGCGTCGTCCGCCATTAATTAAATTATTTGTTTGTTTGAAATTGAATATTCTTTTTTTTTAACAATGTGTATGAAATTATGTGTGTCTATCAGATTCGTAAATGATTCCATAGATTTTGAATAGGGTTCTGCAGCTAGTAGATTTCATACAAATATTAATTTAAATAATTAATCAATTGATAGATAAATGGAGAAAAAAATTTTTTTAAAGTTAACTTTCTTAAATTCCTTTCATTAATTGAAGGGATTTATTTTATTAATCTCTATTTGTATGTTTAATTGCAAATAGAACTGATTTCTAATTAAACAGGAAGTTTAGCAACAACACCAACAACAAACATACAAAAAAAAAAAAAAACTTTCTCCAATTTTTATCCTCTTAGAATATAACTAATTTTTAAATTACCTTTTTTTTTTTTTTTTTTTAAAACATTCACACTTTTTTCTCATTCACACTCACACTCACACACACATTCACACTGTCTTTTCGGCAGCTCAGGCCATATAAGACATTTACGATAACCGTTATTTATGAATTTATATATATTAGGGTCCAGGCATTTTTATTTAAGCCATCTGGTATCCAGATGGCTTAAATAAAATCATCGGACTGCCTGGGGTCCGAACCCGCGACGTTTGGTATATGAGGTTAGCACGCTAACCTCTACACCACGCCCCGTGGGCTTTTAAATTACCTAAATCAAAGTTAATTTTATATCCCCCATGCGGAAGAAAATTTAATTAATAACTTATTTAATATTCTTTGACTTGATTAGCTTTGATTAATGGCGGACGACGCTTTCCACTTGAACGAAAAAAGCATTTTTTTAGCTAATTTACAATGAATTAAAAAACATGTGTTGTATATTATTTTAATCTGGAAAAATGGCAGCTTTTAAAATATAAAATAAAAATTATATGTTATGTAAGGTGAAAAAAGAATTTTATATGAAATTAAAAACCGTGTAAAACATAACAACATTTATTTTTAATCAATAATAATAACAATGATCCTGACGTCATCCAGGTGACTTAGATTTATCAATTTTATTAAATTCAACTGTTGATAGTTTCATACTTGGAGAGAAGAACAAAAAAAATTTGAATAAATAATTTATTATCTAATAAATAAATAAGAGACAAATGTTTATTTATGTTTTGTTGTTAACACAAAAGTGAAATTAGTAACAAGTGTACTTAACTAATTTCACTTTAATTGACAAAATGCTTATCTCTCTCTTTCTATTTATGTTTATATAAAGAACACAAATATAAATTTTGCATTTTGGCTCCGCTGTCTATTATTTCTATGTTATCTGCCAATTTTTCGCTTAAAGTATAATCATTTTATTTAGTAGAAAGAGCAAAATGTCCTCTAAAGGTACGTTTCCATTCCTACAAGTCGCAGGGACATGTGCCCGGCACATGTCGCACGGTTTTGTTTTACTGTTTCCATTTCCTTGAGACAGATGTTGGAGAAAAAAAAATACTCAGTCCCTGTTCGACACTGTGCTGAGCAGGTGCGTTTATTGTGTTGGTACAAACATGGAAAACGTCGTAGCTGCCTCCGCCTTTGTGGTTATCGCGGGTGCATACTGTGAACTCAAGAAAAAAGGCGTAAACGTCCAAGGTGGTGGATCAGAAGTTTTTTCGAGACGTGATTCAGAAGGGGCCTACAATTCCCTGATGAGAGACTTACGTCTTCAAAGCGGGTTTGACAATTTTGTTCGAATGACGGCAGCAGATTTTGAGTTTTTGCTGTCAGAGGATGTAAACAGTGGTCTGCGCATGCGCAAGTCCCGGGCACAAGTCGCAGGCCGTTTCCATTCTCCGGGCACAAGTCGCGGGCACATGTTTTGTCGCGCAGTCGGCTGCGACATTTTTGTCCGGGGCACTTGTGCCGCGACTTGTGCCAGACCGTTTCCATTCTGCAACTTGTGCCGGGCACTTGTGCCGCGACATGTCGCAGAGAGTTTTGTTGTAATGGAAACGGGGCTTAACGTTTGAGTCCATCAGCGTTGCGATAGCTTTATTGGTTGCTGAGATATTGAAAAAAAGTTTTTTTTTATTTTGGTCCTTCGAACAGGATTTTTTAGTTTAAAATAATGCATGAAGGAATTAAGCTATAAAGGTGAGATTTTATATATAAGTTAGGCACCTTTTTGAGGCGTGAAAATAAATTTTTGAACAAAATCGGCCAAAAAGTAGTATAACTTTACTGATGTACTTTTTCAGTTTTTTACGATTTTCTCAAAATTCGTTTTAACGATTTTGATTAAAATTCAAAAAACAATTATTTTTTAGCTGTTTTTTAAAATGTATATTCTTATTTTGCCCTCAAAATTGTTTGAAGCACACTTTACTCTTGTACTTCATAGTACAATTTTATAAATTTTCCATCTTGAATGTCAGAACAAAAAATCTGGTGTGTCCGACTAGTTACACCAGATTTTTTTTCTATCCTCGGTTAAGAGGGAAGAGGCTTGCCTTGGAATTCATTTTATTATTTAATAACAAATTTCTCATTTGCTGTTGTTGTTGTTGACCTTGAAAGAGTTTTAGTTTTTTATTAGACAATAATAATCAGAAAAATTAATTACTTTGTTGTTGTTGTTGTTTGAATTTAGATCTGCATATTTGTTGATTGGTTTCGAATCAATCAACTTCTCTCTTCTCGGCATCTTTTGATGATTAATGATCATCGGTTCTTAATAACTTCCGTGTCATCATCATTGATGATTATTAATTTGTTTCCACTTGGGAGAAGAGAAGGGGGGGGAATCTAATGTTGTCAAAACTTGTCGAAGAAATAAAAATAAAAAATCTGGTGGGACTGGTTGCACTGCACACAACTTCCCTTCGGTAATCGAAAGTTGTGTACTGTGCTTGCCACACCAGAATTTTTTTGTGTCGAGATATATTTAATTTCCCATAGCACATTGCGTTTTAAATGTTGAAACTATGGTTATTAATTATATTTTATGCCCCCGAGTTTGGCGTAGTATGTGGCGCCTACCTCCTATACCAAACGTCGCGGGTTCGGACCCAGGCAGTCCGATGATTTTATTTAAGCCATTTGGATACCAGATGGCTTAAATAGAAATGCCTGAACCCAAATTGATATATTAATTACAACGGTTATCGTCAAAGTCTTAAATGGCCTAAGTTGCCGAAAAGACTGTATGAATGTGTGTGTGAATGAGAAAAAAGTGTGAATGTTTAAAAAAAAAAAAAAAAAAATTATATTTTATACACAATAGAGAATCGTAAATAAATACAAAATTTCATAATTGGTTAAATTTGTAAAAAGGAAAGGGGGTTTGAATCGAAATTAACATGCAAATCCCCATATGGGGATTTAACATTGGCTCTATGGAAGGAAGTGCCGAATCTGAAATACCACAACAGTAAAGTGTACTTCAAACAATTCTCAAGGAAGATTTTTAGGGTCTGTCGTTTATGTCTTTCCCTTGAATAAACTCCCCGTGTGGGGCAATAACATTTCCAAGGCCACAAGACCTAATAATCTGCACAGGATTAGGCAGGATCGCGATTTTAATCCGAGAATCCGATCCAGGATTTTCGGATTATTGAAATCTCTTTTTGGAGAAGGATCTTGGATCATTTTTGCTCTCGAAGAATTGACAATCCTTAACTTTTTTAATAAATATGTATGTAGGGCTGAATGGCATTCTAACGTCGACACTTTCTCATTTAATAAAGGCAGACTGTATCACTTACACATTCCAAACATAGCACACAGGCACCACAAATTAAAAATACCCAGAAAAATAATATCATCAATTTATGGGAAAGAAGAAGTTCAGTTCCAGCTAATCTCCCATAATAGGAGTAGTCGAGTCGGAGCGACTGTACAGGGTCGCTCCACTAAATTCTCTTCTCTGCACTGCGACCTTGAAGATCTATTGTGCTCCCCGTATCACACTCCGGGTACAAGCCCCTGGAGAGGATCAATCTAGGAATGGTTCATGCCCATAGGTGCCTGGAATTGGAAGGGATTATATTCCCATTGTCCCAGTAGAGACACTCGACTTGGTTGAATTTTTGTGGCAAGTCGGGTTCGAAATTTACCTCGAATTACTAAGCCCCAGCTTATCCGATAAGCCTCTGCAATGAACACTTAGATTTTTATTTTTCTCATATTGGACAATACTGGAAGTTTCTAATTACATGGTGTTTACCTCCACACTGCTGCAGTCGTTTTCTGAAATACTCATGCACTCACTCTTTCAAGCATGCCTTCTGGTATTCTTCAGCCCCAATATTGTTCTTCCAGGGTCTTGGGACGGTTGCAATACATCTTCAAATTCAGGTAAGCCTAAAGAAAAAAATCGCCTGGGATAAAGTCCGGTGAGCGTGCGGGCCAGTTGAGATCCTCCTTCCGAGAAATAATCCTTAAATGTAAAGTTTGCCTCAAAAAATTCATGGTAATGGCCGCTCTCTGTACAGTGGCACCGTCTTGTTGAAACCAGGGGAAAATACCAGAAGACATGCTTGAAAGAGTGCATGAGAAATTTTGGAGCAGTGTCGAGCTAAATACACCATGTAAATAGAAACTTGCATTATTGTCCATTATGAGAAGAAAAAAATTGTAAGTTTCTAAGTGTTCGTTATTATTTTTTTTATATTTCAATTCCCAAATCAGCAATTTACCGTGGACCACCCTGTAACTGTGGAGAAGAGGGGAGCATAATCTATATATTCTTTGAGTGCTCACTGAGCAGGAGACAAACCGAAGAACTCTTAAAAGAAGCCAACTCCTTACAGCAAGGTGTTCAAATTCGAAAAAGATAAAAAAAAAAGAAATTAAAATTCATAATAAACGAAACGTCTAAAAATCAAGTATTTGGGGATCTGAACAGCGATCCTTTTTACTTTCTCTTACCTCTATATTTGTTAATATATAATTGGGCATTAAATGCACACATTAGAATGAATTATTTTGTAATATTTATCGGATTCTCATCGCTCAAATTACCGAGGGCATCGAGAGAGTTGCCAGGGTGGGGGGGTATTATATTTATTTATTAGATGATTCGTCCTTCCCCATCCAGGGGTTTAGGATTTTACATTTTTATAGTGAATATTTTTTTAACAACTGTTAACATATTAATATTTAGTATTACTCATACATATATAACAATAATATATTTTCAGTTTAAAGCACTGTTCGGGAGTTTCTAAGATTTTGTTCTTTAAGTTTTTCATACAAGTCACACCATTCACACATTTTCTCATCCACACTGCCACTTAGGAGATTTTCAATTGCTTCTCTACTAATCTTTTCCTGCCAAACTTTCAACACTCCCTCACTTTCTTCACAGATCCTCTCACACCGCCACACATGTTCGAAATTCTCCACTTCCCTTCCACAGAGCCTACAAGTGTCCACCTCATTCCAGTCTTTTCCCCCTCTTAGTCCGTTCCCCATTCTCATTCTTATCCATGTCCTTTTCTTTCGTTCGCAGCATCATATATCTTTAAGAAGGCTTTTGACATCCACGATCTTAATGCTGCTTCTTCTATCCCGTCCTTCAATCCTTCTATCACTCACTCTAGGCTCGCTTGCATTTTCCCACACTTTTTCATTTCTTCTGTCCATTTTGTTGGATTCCGATTTCCTAGGCTTCTCAAAAAGATTTCTTCGGATTATCTTTGGCCACCGGCTCTCCTCTAATTTGCATATGCGCAGCAACAACTCCCCACACCTCTTCCCATTTTTATTTTCCAGAGATAGTCTGGGCTGTTGCGATCCAATCCCGCTATCATCTTAAAATACCTTGCTTGACTCTTCTCAAATTCTGCTATTTCTTTCCAGCCATATATCTCAATTCCATACGCCATCATCGGGTGTCAAAAAGATAGCTTTTCTTCTTAAAGTTTCTACATGGGATTATACAATATTTATATTTACTAGGCCTATGTATATAAATAATTCTTTAGGGAATAGCGCACCAGTTTTATTAACATAATTTCTTTTTTGTTTCAGGTGGGTTTTTCTCTCTTAATTTCACACACTTCAATTTCAAGATAAGTAGAATTTTTTTATTTATTTATTTTTGAGAGGGTGTTGTCGACGTTTCGAGACCGTGACGGTCTCATCATCAGCATAGAGATGACAAATTATTGTTTCTTTTAACAGAGAGTTGTTTTTCACAAAAAAAAAAAATTAAATTCACGCTCTATTTATTTATTTATTCGCATTTGAGAAGACAAAAAAAAAGCAATTTCAATTCGTGATAAAATGAAAATCACGAATAAATTTACATGTTGTGGCAAAAAAAAAAAAAAAAAAAGAATATACCTAAGTTCACTTTTACTACATTCTTTGGATTCCCATCCTATTTTAATAATAATTATTCGCATTCCATCCATATAAATAAAGGTCAAATAGAAATAAAAAAATTTATTTTTTATGTTTCTATGACCTTAAAAATTGAAAGAAGGCCGCGGGGCCTGGCAACAGAGAAAGAAAAAGGCAAGACTCACCAGTAGCTGTTTTGAAGCAAACAGGATGGGTGGCCCCGAAAAAATAGCGTCGTCGTCGTCCCTCCCTTAATAAACAAATCTGCTGTGACTGGCGCACAGCACACAACTTTCCCTTACCCCTCGGTACCGTGCTCTGGTCACACCAGATTTTTTGTGTCGAGATATATTTAGACGCCCTTAGCATCTAAGTTCCCAATCACGCGATACGTAGAACCTCAAAAGATGAATATCCATCAAAATCTCGACATCGAATTGTTTGTCACGAAACCAATTGAGCCTATATATCGTATTTTATAAAGAAATTAATTAAAAATAAAATGTATTTAAAATATTTTAAAAAAAACAAACTTAAAATGGAATTGGATTTATTTATAGGAGATGTAGAATATATATATTGCGTGGTTATGTTGTTAATTGATTTTATTTCAAATTTTCTTCTCTCTCACTCCCTTTCTCTATATAATAAGAAAATAATAACTTTTTAACAATCAAATGACGTCATTTTCATTAGAATCTTCTTTAAACATCATTTTCTTTAATTTTCTGACTCAACTTTTACTATTCTTAATATTCTTCCTTGATTTATATTAAATCATTTTTAATTCACACTTTTAACAACTTTTCTCTTGAATTTCTTAAAAAGGGAGAAACGTACAATTTTTTCATTTGTTTAATTCTTTGTTTATCCTAATATCATTAGGATCACTAATGACATATATCAAAACAAAGGCGGCCATTTTTTTTTCTTAAATATGGAGAAACATAACCTATCTAACCTCTCATTTTTTTGACAGATGACACTTTTGACATTTAGCCCCCCCCCCCCACGAGTTGCGTCATCATCATAACATATTCTTTGATGAAATATTATGATTATTCTCTTTGTTTTTTTGTTTTTTTTTTAACATTTTTTCCATATATTAAATTAATATTTATATCTATCTATTGATTGATTTTTTTTTTTAAATTAATTGATTGAATAATCGTATAATCTCTTTAGCCAAAAATTTTGATTTTTCATTGTTTTCTATTTTACAATGATAATAAAAGAATGGCGAGGGCGCGCCGCAGGCAAATCGGAGCGTAAGACTTTCGTTATTTCCTATATTGCAATGGCAAAAAAAGAACCGCGAGGCAGGGGCGTATAAAGAAATTTTTTTCGGGGGGGGAGGGCTGAACTCAAAAATTTTCTGCGGAAATTTTTTTTTTAAGAAACTTAATTTTTTTTCGCACGAAATTTTTTGCGGAATCAAGAATTCTATTCTGCGGAAAAATTTGTTGCGCTGATGTCTGTATATCCCTATATATGTATATGTGTTTGGAAAATTTCGGGGAGGGAGCTCGGGCCCCCTTGGCCCTCCCCCCCCCCTATATACGCCCCTGCCGCGAGGTACCGGAGCCTAATAGGTTTGTTGAACTAAAACGTTAAGTAATAAAAAGACGTAAAGTCCGAAAATAACTTATCTGGACAACAATTACACATATCCCGAGACGCCGCCCGCCAGGGCCTAGCTAAGGTACGTAGCTAGTTGTTAAATAAAATTTATTCGAAAGAAATTTAAAGTGAATATAAATAAAGGGAAGTCAGGATATATAGAGTATTTTCAAGAGATGAAGAAAGCGCGGCGAAATATGGGATTGGTGACCCCCAGAAATCAGCGTGTAGAACGTCCGACCCGGTATTATAAATTTAATAATATGCAAAATTAAAACCCTAATGGCCTCTGCAGCCGAAAAGGGAGAATTAAAAAAAAAAAAGAGATGTTGAAATTTATCAACGACGACAACTTTCTTTGCAGATAAATATTCTAAATATTATAATTTGAATGCACGAATAACGCAAGTTTTTTTTTTTTTTTTCCTTTAATCAATTTTATCATACAAAATGGATTTAATTTCATCCTCCGAGAGAGATATCTATTCCTTTTAAAGAAAGTATTTTTTTGTTGTTGTTGTTGTTATTATACAAATCGATTTAACCGAAACAAATCAGCCAGGAGAGAGAGAGAGAGAGAGAGAGACGCGCATTCTTTTTTCTTTTTTACTTTCCCCATATTAAAGCAATAGCCGTAAACTGAGAACGTAGAGGACGACGGCGTTTTGAATTTCACAGACAGACACCACGACGACGACGACGACGACGAGGACGATGATGACCTTCAATGATGCCTCCCCGAGGGCTCATCTCACAATTTGCTCGCTTCCTGGTGGCGCGTGTGACGTCACGACCCGTTAGACTAACTGGCGCACGCTGCTGCCTGCCTGCCTGCCGGTGCATCATCATCATCATCATCATCATCTCTCTCTCTCTCTCTCTCTCTTTCATCTTGATAATCATCATCCATTTTCGTTATAGTTACGATTCGACCAACCGATCAAGGCGTCAAATCATAACTAACTTAACAAATTGTTCTAAATAACGGGAATAAACGTTAATTAAATAAAAAAGTAGAAGGAATTGTTTAAAGAATTATTAAATTTTTTTAATATTAGCTTGAATGTTGCCAGTCATCTTGGAAAAGAACAAAGCCGATTTGTTTATCTTTGATCCATTGATAGCCGCTTTTTTGTTGTTTGATCTACGCAAAGAGGGAGGCTGGAAACAATTTTGCACAAATTCTTTCAAGTAAGGAAAAAAATAAATTTTTCTTTTTACAATTAACATATTCTGAAAGAGATCTTGTTGAATGAATTTGGTCTAAACCCATTTGAAAAACGCGCTGTTTGCCAGGATCTTTGAAGTTTTCGGCCGCCCCGGGCCCGATTTTATGCCGAAATTTTCTCTCAAACCAATTTATTTGTGCACTACGGTTTTCAAACTTCCAATCTGTAATGCCTTTTGTCGTTCAATTTTATTTGGACAAGTCTTAAACCATCGATGATGCTTTTTTCGCATTCAGTTAAGTTTAGACCCTTTGCATTTTGAAGTTTCCAAATTTACATTTAAATTATTATTAATTTAAGGGCTCTATTAATTCTATATTATGTTTTGAAAAGGTACAGGTGTCTACATTTCACTTTTGATTAGTTTAAATAGACTTAAAAGAAGGTGGTCTCATATTTTTGACTCGCACTGTATATGGTGTATAGTGAAATAATTTTAATAACCGAAAAGTTTGGCTTAAATAGAAATGCCTGGACCCCTAATAGATATATTTAAACATACGAGTATCGTTAAAAGTCTTAAATGGCCTAAGTTGCCGAAAAGACTGGGTGAATGAGAAAAAAAAAAAAAAAAATCGTAAAATCTGGTTCAGATGATTTTATTTTACCTTTTTAAATTTAAAATTATTTCACCATAGAGCTACCATCTAGCTATCAGGTGGGGACTCACAATGGGAGGGCACGACCTTGGGATTTCATTTTGGGATGAGACTTCGGGTGATGATTGTAGACCGTTAGGGGGTTCACCCCTTGAAATAATAACGCGCAACGCTCAATAGTTTCGGAGAAAATGACGTTTAAAAAATTCAAAGTCCGCTTATATACTAGTTAGGCTTTTTATATGACAATGGCGACAATAGTCTAGCAGGTAGCGTGTCTACCTACCAAACGGGCGCTTGGGGTTCGAATCTCGCCTCGACTTATTTTTTTTTTTTTATTAAATTATTTATTTTATTGTTTTTACAATTAAATAAATTTATTATTTAATATTATAGATTATTTATTGATAGAGAAATTTTTGTGAACGTAAATGATGTTTGTCTGTTTTCCAACTGATCTTTTAAAAAATAATTCATTGTTCTTGTAAAAATTATTCCGCTTTAATTAATTGTGCTAGATGCCGAAAAAATTTTTGTTTCAAATGTTTTTATGATGATTATCATTCAGTCTCACGTTTGTAATAAAAAAGTATAATGTATAAATGATTATAATGTAAAATCAAGAAATAAGATTGAAACTTTTTACTTATTAATAGCCTAAATTATAGTATTTTGAAGAATAGTTTATTAAATAATAGTGTATTTATTTGGTAGTTATTTAAAATATTACTATTGAATATAATTATGATTTAAAATTTAGTCTTTTTTTTTGTTAGCAAAATAACACTATAGTTATTTATTAATAAATAATCTTTAATATTAAATAATAAATTTATTTAATTGTAAAAACAATAAAATAAATAATTTAATAAAAAAAAAAAATAAGTCAAGGCGAGATTCGAACCCCAAGCGCCCATTTGGTAGGTAGACACGCTACCTACTAGACTATTTTCGCCATTGTCATATAAAAAGCCTAACTAGTATATAAGCGAACTTTGAATTTTTTAAACGTCATTTTCTCCTAAACTATTGAGCGTTGCGCGTTACTATTTCAAGGGGTGAACCCCCTATCGATCTACATTCATCACCCGAAGTTTCATCCCAAAATGAAATCCCAAGGTCGTGCCCTCCCCTTGTTAATTGTGGCGCTCACTGTACATATTAGCTTCCATCATGTACGTAACTAGAGAATTTGTCTGGGGGGGGGGCATTCTCCGGGGGGTCTGGAAAGCCCCATATTGACTCAATTTTTCTTGGGGAGGAACCCACCCTAGGTACGCCCATGTCATCTATAGCATTAGAATTGATTGATTTCGCACCAAGGTGTACGAGCTATTTACTATTTTACTTTCTCTTACCCTATATCATATCAAAAATTCGATGTCGTGATTTTGATGAATATCCACGTTTTGAGGTCCCCTGAGTCCAAAAAAGTGCGTCCCGCGAATTGGTCTGTCTGTGTGTCTTCAATTTAAAGCACGAAGGAAGGACGAGGTTGAAATTTTACTTTAAAATATATATTCTCATTTTAAGAGCAAAATAAATCGTTAAAAACTAAGATGATTTTATATAATAATGCACTTTAAGCTTAAAATTCACCGTTTCTCAGTTATTTTAGATTCTTTGTAAAATCTTCAAATTTAGGGTCGTCCATTTTTTTTTTTTTTTTAAATTATAATAATTAATAAATTTAGATTCTGATTTATTTTTAAATTTTATGAAATTCTATTATTTCTAATTTAACTCCCTTAATTAATAATTGTTTCTGATTTCATTAGTATTGCCAATTTATTTAAGCAATATCACGTTAATTTTTTTTTTTTTTTTTTTAATTTAAATCACAAAAAGTGAAGAGATGGAATTGCTTATGATTCTTTTTTTTTAGCTTTGCTGTTATTGTTGTTGTTGTTGTGTTGTCCTACTTTCGTGTTGTTGCCTTTGAAAGGATCCAAGCAACTTATGCTATGTCAAGGTAGAATTATTTCTTTCTATTTAGGAAGGAAGAAAGAGTTGCCATTTCCAGCTGGAAATAAATTAAAATAATTATGACCTGTTTATTTAAAATATTTATATTTTCTTTTTTTTTTAAATAAAATATTACTTACATTGCAAAGAGGTTAGGACGCCATTTTTTTTGTATTCAAAATGGGGGACAAAAATAGGTTAATCTATAAATTTTATTTAGCTATGAGAAAAAATTTTAAAAATAGAAAAATTTTACTATTTTTTAAAATTATTTTTACCAATTGTTTGTTTACTATTAATATTTTTACGTCATGTAAGGAATTACAAATACAGAATCATTAATTATATTTAAAAAGTCAAAGAAAATAAATAATTTCGAAACAAGTTTCTCTTAGGTAATAATGACGTAGATTTTTATTTTTGCAAAATTTATTTTTAAATTTTAAAATACAAGTGCACGAATATTTTATATCAATTTTTTTTTATCGTCTTCTCACTCTTTCTTCTTTGACTACAAATTTCTAGTTTTTTTTTTTTTTTTTTTTTTAAAACATTCACACTTTTTCTCATTCACACTCACACTCCACACACATTCACACTGTCTTTTCGGCAACTCAGGCCATTTAAGACATTTACGATAACCGTTATTGAATAACTATACATATATAGGGTCCAGGCATTCTTATTTAAGCCATCTGGTATCCAATTGGCTTAAATAAAATCATCGGACTGCCTGGGGTCCGAACCCGCGACGTTTGGTATACGAGGTTAGCACGCTAACCTCACACCACGCCCCGAGGGCTTTTTTTGTTAAAGACAAAAACAAAACAAGCGTGAAGATAGGAACATAATATGTACCGTAACATTCAACAGTAAACAAAAAAAAAAGAACTTTTTGATGAGTTAATTTTATTTAATACGAAGAGGGGGAGGGGAGGGGAGGGGGAGGGAGGGAAATGAAGAGAATGTAGCAGGCAGCATTTGATAGACAGGAAATAAACAAGATAGATAAAATTGATCTGCTTTCTCTCTGAATGGAATTTAATTGCTTCCCGATAGGAGGAGGAACTTCTCTAAAAATTCCTTCTTCTAAATAACTTTCATATCAAATTTCTTCGATGGAACAAAATCATAGGAACACCGGACATTAGACAATAATGTGTTGAGCTACCATTTGCTTGTAATAATTTTTACAGGTTATTTAGGGGTACTCTAGGATTTTAAGTTTTCAACCTCGACGTTTCTGTACTAACTTGGGGGGAGGATGGGGGAGGGGGTGCAAAAACCTCAAAATCGTTGAACTTTTTTCACTTTTTCGCATATTACTCCTAAACTAAGCATATTTTCTGAACTAAAGTACAATACAAAGTTGTAGAGTAATAAATTTGCTAAAATTTGGTTGACAAATCAAATTTGTAGACTCAATATTAACCGAGATACGGCCTGTTTTACATTTCAAGAAACTTTGTCTAATTTTGATCGGCCGTATCTCGGTTAATATTAGGGTTATTTGTTCGTTTTTTCAACTAAATTTTAGCAAATTTATTCCTCTACAACTTTGTATTGTATTCTGGTTCAGCAAATATGCTTACGAGATAGAAAACAAAATAAAAGGTGAAAAAAGTCCTAAAATTTTTAGGATTTTCTCCCCCCCCCCAAGTTAGCACAGCCTCGAAGTCGAAAACTTAGGATAGACATTCCTACGCAGCGAAAGTTCGGATTGGTAACCTCGAACAATCATCGTGTGGAACGTCCCCGCGTTAGCCATCGATACTTTGTATTATAAAAATATCATTACTATATATAAAGCGCTAGCGGCTAGCTTCCGGTCTGTGTGTATGTGCCGATGAGAACGCTAATTGTCTAGAGGTACATGAAGTGGAGCGGGAGCGGTAAATTTAAAATTTAAGTCATAGAGGGAAATTGGAATATTTCCAAACAGTCAGCAAGAATAAATTTGATGCATTTGCCTGCTTTCGGCTAGTAAGGGGATCCAGGGGGCGTAGCCCGGCCAGTGGTAAAGCCGAAAAGGGTTAAAAAAAAAAAAACTCGGCAATTATAATAAAATCGACAATGTCCAAAAAACAAACTCGGTTTGTTTGTGTGTCAAAAATTTAAGGGAATAATAATTTTCTTCTTAAATAGAAATGCCTGAACCCATAATAGATAATATTATATTACAACGGTTATCGTCAAAGTCTTAAATGGCCTGAGTTGCCGAAAAGACTGTGTGAATGTGTGTGTGAGTGTGAGTGTGAATGAGAAAAAAAGTGTGAATGTTTAAAAAAAAAAAAAAAAAAAAAAAAAAAATTTAAGGTTAATGAAAACTTTGGTAGCTAAATGTAGCCTTGGCTAAATGTTGCATAATACGGGATTTTTCGAAATCTCCCCCCCCCCCCCCCCTCCCTTAAATAACAATTTCTTTTTTCTTTACGCTTTAAAAATTAGAAATAATTTATGAAAAACATTCTAACTAATTATCGTCCTGAGGCGCAGAAATAAGCTTACAAGCTTTTTGGTTTAAAAACAAAAAAGCTCAAAAGCTTCTTTTGACGTGACAACGTCTTACAAATCATGTGTCTATGGTGGCATGTTAGAGGGGCTTGCACGAAAAAGTTTATTGGCTTGAATAACTCCTCTGTCTTAAGAGGTATAATTATGAGAAATATACGGTTAGAAAGAATGAGTTTTCAGCTAAAGATTTCACCATTTATTTTTTCCTATCATTTTATTTTACCGCGCTGCGGTAAATTCTAATTTGAAAGTTTAAACCCCTGTAGATTCTGAACGGCTAATCAGATCAGACTAAATGGGATGTCATTTGGTGCAGAAAGAAAACCTCTAATAGAATAAATAAAAAAATCCCGAGTAATTAACTCCAAAATTGGTTTTTTTCTCGAAAAACCTCATTTTTTAAGCATATGTCGCCCTTAATGGATAAAAGTTTGGCCACACCTGTCATATATTGTTTCAATGAAAATGTTACTACTAGTAAAAAAAAAAAATAAAAACAATACTTTCTCTCTTTATATTTCAATATAGGTAAGAGAAAAAAAATTTTTTTTGAAATCAAGCAATAGACGTTGTCACGTTAAAAAGCCACCGGCTGTGTAGAAGACACAGCCAACACCTAATTTTTTTTTTTTGGTTTTCTCAAAATTCGCCCCAACAAATGTCCGTCTGTCTGTCTGTATGTCCGTCTGTCTGTCTGTGTGTCTGTCCGTCTGTCACGCTTTATTTAGGCAACTTCCCATTGGAATTTTGAAATGAAACTTTATATGCATAAAGAGGATCTTCTAGCGATTATAGAAAAATTATTTTCATCCCGAAATTCCCATAACTTTTTGAGTTATTAATTTTTAAAGTTACGATTTCTCCCATAGGAAATGTATAGAGAAATATTTATGTATTCTTTTCATTTGTGTATTCCATGAACGTAAACAAATCCTCAAACAGGCACTGAATTGGAATACGTAGTAATTCTTTTCTTTTCATTAGTAAGAAGCAAAGGCGAGGGTCCGCCGCAGGCGGGGTCCCAGGGGGCGAAGCCCCCTGTCTATATGCAAAGGCGGGCGCCTCGGGTTCTCATAATTAAGAAAAGGCGAGGGTCCGCCGCAGGCGGGGAGCAGCTGGAGGGGGTCCAGGGGGGCGAAGCCCCCGGCTAGGCGCGAAGCCCGCCGAAGGCGGGCGACGCGGCTAGTAATAATAATTTTCTTTTCATAATTAAGAAGAAAAGGCGAGGGTCCGCCGCAGGCGGCCCGATCCAGCTGGAAGGGGTCCAGGGGGCGAAGCCCGCCAAAGGCGGGGGACGCGGTTAGTCAATCTTTAAAATGTATATTCTCATTTTGCCATTGAAATCTTTTGAAGCACAATTTACTCTTGCACTTAATAAGAAAGATAAGAGAGATTGCTGCTTTGGTAACAAAATATAAATATTTTCCCATCTATTCTATATATCTACATGTATCTATATATAATAATTGCGGAGTGTCCGTCTGTCTGTCTGTCCCTCTGTCACGCTCTGTTTGACCAACTTCCAGTTGGAATTTTGAAACGAAATTTTGTAGTCTTATAAATGACGTTATGGAGAGTCCTAGAAAAATACTCAGGTCCCGAAATTCCTATAACTTTTTGAGTTATTAATTTCTAAAGTTACGATCTCTCACATAGGAAATGTAAAGTGAAATATTTATGTATTCTTTGCATTGATATATTCTATGAATGTAAACAAATCCTCAAGCAGGCACTGGAATGGAATTTTCATAATTACGAAAAGACGAGGGTCCGCCGCAGGCTAGTGTTTATATATTTTATACATCTTGAATGAATTCTAATATATCGGCGGAAACTAACACAAAAAATGTGGTGTGACAAGCATAGAACTCCACCAGATTTTTTGGTTCTATCATGTTGAATTTGGCATAAAATGAGAGCAGTCTCGCCTGTTGGTGTCAATGACCTAAAAGGGACCATATTATTGCTATTAGGCTATATGGGGGGTGTGTGTGTGTGTGTGTGCAATAATTTCAATTTCACTTTCACTCCTCGTCGTCGTCGCCAGACCAGCATCGGTCGTCGTCGTCGTCGTCGTCGTTGAAAGTTACATTGCATCTCTTTTTATAAAGAAAAAGAACCAACAACCTCTCCATTTATAGACAAGGCTTATTTATTACTTCCCGGTTAAAATTATTTATAAGAAACATCCAATTTCCGGATTATTTATTTATTTATTTTTTTTTCTAAATTTAATAAATTAAACATTTTATTTTTTTTCTCCAATGCAAATCATCTTGTGTGATTGGATGGCCACGACGACGGCGGATCTCCTTTTATCTTATCTCTCCTCGTTAGAGCAAAAATTCTAATTTTGGATACCAATTTATAAAAAATATGCCTTGATAATTTGTATCGTCCTATGACTTAGAAAAAACTTTAATCAATTAAGGTTGTTCGGATAGTACATCGTAAGTCATAATAGAATCTAAATTTTTTTTTAAATAAAATTAAAAATTTGAATGCCAAAATTCCTTATTATAATTTAGTCGTGACCTATCATAGTTTATAATTGGATTAAGTTAATAATTTAATTACCAAAAATAATAAATGAATGACTTTTGACTTGAGCAGTATTTCACGTAATATAGAACTGGCAACATTGCATTCATCAACTATCTATTTTAAATCTTAAACGCCTTCAATTTTATTTTATTTAATATATTACAATGTTTAATGCAAATCAGTTTAAACACAATGGACGATTTGCGAGAAAAAATATCGTAAAATGGAAAAAAAAATGTAACTGACAGCGAGAAAAGAGAATTATTTTATGCGACGTTGCCGGACTGGTCTGACTCTCGATTCTTCCTTATTTTTAAATATTGGCGACTGTCATTTTGGAGAATTTTTGTTAAAATATCTTTAAAAGCGGTTGGGCAGAAACTCTTGATTTTATTTTTAACATATTCCTCGGAAGTGAATTGATAAAATGTAAGTTTTTTTGTTTTTGTATCTAATGCAGAGGTGGCTATATAATTCGATATGTGTGCGTTTCGTCGTTATTCTCCATAGGCTACATGTTAAATTTCAATTTTTTTAAAATTGCAATAAATATTTTCCCATATTTCAAAATTTTGCATCTTGAATCTTCTAATATATCGTCGGGAAATACACAAAAAAATCTGGTGTGACAAGCACAGAACTAAAGGTAAGTGCGACCAGTCACACCAGATTTTTTAATTATGTCTCGTCTAATACAACTCTCTCTCTCTCTCTCTCTCTCTCTCTCTCTCTCTCTCTCTCTCTCTCTCCTCTCTCATTCACTCACCATGTCATCAATGATGATGATGATGATGATTTCATTCATGTTCAAATCAATACACGCATACGAATATTGCATTGCATAAATGATCAACTTGATTTTATTTTCTCCTGTTGATTGAACTATTCTATGAGATCAATACAAATTATAAACTATCGAATTGATGGGTGGATGGATGATAATTTAACGAGCGAAGGGTGTGTGTAGAGGCAGATGCAACAGCCTCTGAATGCTTTATCAATTAGCCATTTCGGTATACATTTATTATGCCCGCCCGCGGCGGACCCTCCCCTTTTCTTCTTAATTATGAAATTATTATTATTCCATTCCAATTCAGTGCCTGCTTGAGGATTTGTTTACGTTCATGGAATACACAAATGAAAAGAATACATAAATATTTCTCTATACATTTCCTATGGGAGAAATCGTAAATTTAAGAATTAATAACTCAAAAAGTTATGGGAATTTCGGGATGAAAATAATTTTTCTATAATCCCTAGAAGATCCTCTTTATGCATATAAAGTTTCATTTCAAAATTCCAACGGGAAGTTGCCTAAATAGAGCGTGACAGACGGACAGACGGATATATATAGATTATCTCAAAATTCATTAATTAAGGGGGTTCAGGAGCGACGTCTAAACGTACTTTAAATAATGACTTATTAAAAAATTATCGTAATTAATTTTTTTGTTATCAAGCAAAAAAAAAAAAAAAAAACAATCTCTCCCAATAATGTTTAATTTTTTTAAATTTAAGAATGAATTTATTGTTGTTATTATTAATCACATATTAATTAAGAAAAGTTTAAAATAAGCTTAGATGATTTATTTAAAAATCAACTGTCAAATTAGTTCAGCATTCTTGCAATAGATGGCAGGCTAGTCTAACAGCTGATCCCCTTTTTGGCCTATATCTGGCCTATATTTTTATGCTTTTATAAAAGATACATAATATATAATAACATTTATTGTTAAAAGATCAATGAAAAATACATTAAATATTATTAGCTACCATTCTGACATCTCTTGGCAAATTTTTGAATTACTTGATATTTGGGCATACTTTTAATGACACACAACGCCATCTTAGCGGGAAAAACATGCGTAACGCCTTCGCTCCCGAGCCCCCTTAAGGTTCGGACAGTACCCCGTAAGCCATAATATAGAATATAAATTTTTTTTTAATAAAATTGAAAATTTGAATGCATAAATTCTTTATTATAATTTAGTCGGAACCTATCATTGGATTAAGTTAATCATTTAATTACCAAAAATAATAATTGAATGACGTTTGACTTCACATAATTTAGATTTGCATTTGACAGCTGATTATGTTGATCTTGTATAGAGTTCAGTTGCCCGGGAGGTGGCTCAGTGAGAAGACATTAGCTTCTCGCACCGGAGTCCTGGGTTCGCTTCCCATCCCGAGCGAGAAAAATTTATTTCATTTGATTTGACTACAAATCATTTGAAATAAATAGGGATGGGGTCTAAATGGCCTTAGATGCCGAGAAGGACCTTAAAAAAAAAAAAAAAATATAGAGTTCAGTTGTATTTTATTTAGAATGAAAAATGCAAATCAGCTTGGACACAATGGGCGGAGGATTTAGGAGAAAAAATATCATTAAAAAAAAAATGTAAGTGAAAGCGATTTATTTTATGTGATGGTTTGAGTCACGTGACTTATTTATTTTTTAAAAATGACTGAGTGTCATTTTCGGGAATTTTTTTGACTTTCTTGTTAATATATCTTTAAAAGCCCCCGTCAGAAACTCTTGATTTTATTTTTAACGTATTCCTCGGAAGTGAATTGATAAAATGTAAGTTTTTTTGTTTTTGTATCTAGATGCAGAGGTGGCTATATAATTCGATATGTGTGCGTTTCGTCGTTATTCCCCATAGGCTACATGTTAAATTTCAATTTTTTAATAATTAATTACACGATAACCCTGGGTCAGATCTGCTTCAAAATTTTATTTTATACGTATTTGATAGTGATTAATAACAGATTAAAAAATTAGCTTTTAATCTAATAAAGTGCTTTAATGTCCGAACAACCATAAATTGATAAATTTTAAATATTTATCAAAAAACCATTAAAATCATCCCGCGTTGGGATGCAAATGCGAATATCTTCTAAATGGTTAGAGTAATCGATTAAACACAGGAGACCTTTTTTGTAGAGCGTTCAATTTCTTATAAAAAATGTAAATAGAAATTTTCTGTACGATCAAGTATTGGCGAGATATGGAGTTTTGCCATGTGGATTTGGAGCATAATAACGCAAGCATTTCAGAGGCTGCCTCTTTCATAAAAAGAATTTTGGGGATTGCCATGCCCTCTTCATATTTGATTTTTTTGATTATTCAAAGCACACATGTGCGTACATGTGTAAAGGTAAACGCCTTAAATCAAACTTTGCCTTTTAATCATATCACACAAGTGGGAGAGAGAGAGAGAGAGAGAAAACTATGCATCTGGCTGACTGGCGTGCCACTCTAAACATACAAAATACAAAAACTGGTGTGATTGGTCGCACAGCACACAGCTTTCTCTTACCTTCGGTAATCGAAAGCTGTGTACTGTGCTTGTCACACCAGATTTTTTGTGTCGACATGTATTTAGTTCCCGGCAGTAGGGAATATTTGAATTCAAGATGTAAAATTTATAAGTATAGGAAAATATTTATATTTTGTTACCATGGCAACCATTTCTCCTATCTTTCCTATGAAATACAGGAGTAAAGTGTGCTTCAGAAGATTTCAATCGCAAAATGAGAATATATATTTTAAAGAGCATCTAAAAAATAATTGATTTTTGAATTTTAAAAAAAAATCGTTGGAGCGAATTTTGAGAAAATCGAAAAAAACTGAAAAAGTACTTCAGTAAAGTACTAGTAATCTTTGGCCGGGGGATGTTTAACTTATATATAAAATTTCAATCTCGTAGCTCAATTCCTTCATGCTTAAAATTGAACACACACACACACACACACCCACCCACCCACCCACCACACACACAGACAGACCATGTCGCGAAAACCACTTTTTTGGATTCAGGGGACCTCAAAACGTGAAGATCCATCAAAATCTCGACATCGAATTTTTGACATGAATCCAATACTTTCTCTCTATATATATATTACATATATACGAATGTGATAGTGTCATCTCCAGGGAAACAAGGAAAAGTTAAAGGAGGACTTTCAACATTTTTCAAAGAAAAATTTCTGCGCGATTTTAGCCAATTCGAATCAATATCTGGCCATAAAATTACAAGATAATGAGGGAGAGTTTATCTTGGTTTATGAGAACAACTTTGAACACATCATGTTAAGTCCATTTGTATAACCGAAATAAGGTCCAACAGATAAATAATACTAGAGCGATCATCCCTTTATTCCCTGGTGTGAGTAGGTCTCTCCAACAGCCAAAAAGTCACACACACGTCCAAGTCGTATTTTAAAATTCAAATTTTTTTTAATCAAACTTTCCCTCTTAATTTATTTCTCGACAACAACAACAACAACAGCAACAACAAAGGCTAGCATTTTATTTATTTTATTTTGTTCGAAATACACACAGAGAGTTGGGCCATGTTGCATGTCGTTGGCGTCGTAAACAATGTTACAACCAATTTTACAGACACATAAAGAATTAGGGATAAAAGAGAGAGAGAGAGAAAAAGAAAACCGGATCGCCCAGGACTCTTAAAAAAAAATAAAAAAACATAACCTCTTATAAATACGCGTATGAAATGTATTAAAAATATTCAAATAATCAAGAGAAAAAAAAGGAAATTCACATAAATATTAGAAAAACAAATAAAAAGAATTTGAAATATATTTTTATTTTAATATGAAAGAGGTTAATATATATATATATATATATATATATATATATATATATCCGCTCTACATCTCTAATATTTTTTTCCTTATTTTCAATGAATATTAAACAATAATAAAAAAATAAATAAATCTCACAATTATTAAGCAAAAATTAAAAACATCTTTATTTTTAATTCCCCTTTTCGACCATTCAGGTTTGATTTTATAATATTAAAATGAAGGCCCTTGGGTCGTAGCTATCTGCCCTATGCGGGCTGTGCAACTAGTTTTTATATAAAATAACTTCTTGTAAAAAGGAAATAGATTTTATTTCAAAGACACCTACCTCCTCATAGCTTTTTTTTTTTTTTCTTGATTAAATAAAAATTCACCCGAGGGTATGGCAGATAACTTGATTAAAGGTGCAATGTCCAAATAAAATGCAAATGTACTCGAAAATGTATTTCTTCTCTGAGAGGAGGATTTCCTTTGAAATTTCTAAAAGGAAAGAAATAAATATATTAATTCAAAAAAAAAAAAAAAAAACTTTCACATTCATAAAAATAAAAAAATAATTCTATTTTACAAACATGCAAAGGGGTGAGGGACGTGAGTGACGTCACCAGACAATTCTCTCAGGGACAAATATAATTCTAAATACAAAATCAAAAGGAAATTACTTAAAAAAATAAATTGTAATTTTGATAAGAAATTGAACGTTTTGTAGAATAAAAATATAATTATTTTAAATATAAAAGGAACTGTAACAAGTTGATATTTTACTAAAGACAAAATTTATATATTATATTAATAATTAATTAATTACTTTTTATTTCTCATTGTTTTTAATTCTCTTTTGCGCCTAACTTCATGGCTATTGCCAATTTATGAATATAAATCCGTAGTTCTTTAGTTTAAAAGAAAAAAATAAAATAAAAACCTCTATTAACTGATATCTACAGTAATCAACTAAATTTATAAAAATAATCAACTACCAACATAGGCAATTCAAAGAACCTTATAATATATCTCGTTAGTGCGAATTGACAACTAAATTTATTGTTTAAATAGTTGTATTTCTGAAAGGCTTTTGCAACTTTAGGCCTATATCAATAACATGATTAACAATTGAGACTTAAATAACAAACACCAACTATAACCCATCAAACCATGACATTTAAAAAAAATAAAATTTGAAATATTTTTCATTTTAAAGGTTATTATATATATCCACTCTACATCCCTTATATTCTGTCCTATTAAAGAGACGTTAATTCTGTGCTATATTTAGATATAATTTTATGAAACGCCATCGAAAATGTATGCCAGCGCAACAATCGTTTTAAACAATTTGTTTGTTTGTTTGTTTTCAGGGTTCAGATCCACGAGTGGCAACATGTCGAGGCAAATTACAAAACAAACGGTCGAAACTCAATCAAGAAATCAACAAAGAATTGCGACTTCGAGCCGGAGCAGAGAATTTATTCAAGTAAGAGAGAACATTATGTTTTTTCTGTATTTATGGCAAACTCATTCTACGTTATTTTTGATGAAATTTTCATTTTAAATATATAATTCGCTAATTTTTATCTGTCCGTGTGACTATTTGGGTAACTTGCCGTAATTTCGAAACCAAAATTTTATATGCTTAAAGAGAACCTTTTAAATGTTACAGAAAAATTATATTCGTTCCGAAATTCCTATAACTTTTTGAGTTATTAATTCTTAAAGTTAAGATTTCTCCCATATAGACAGACATTTAAGTATTATTTGCAGTTGTGTATTCTATGAATGTAAACAAATCCTCAAGCAGGTACTGAATTGGAATAGTAATAATTTTCTTTTCATAATCAAGAAAAGGCGAGGGTCCACTGCAGGCGGGCCCGAGCCAGTTGAGAGGACGAAGCGAATGTGAATACAATGGATCTTGGGGCTAATTTCTTGTGGGGGGGAGGGGGGGGGCAAATCCAAGTGATAGGAATCCTCGAATTTTCAGTTCTTCCCACTTGTACAGTTAATGTTTTTGTTAATTTCTTCTATATAGAGTTGAGATGATAATGAATTTCAAAAGTTCATCTCACCGAGACTATTAAAAAGAAAGAAAAATTAATAACAAAAAAAAAAAAAAACGGTTTATCTAAGTTTTTTTTTTTCATTTATTTCTCTATAAAATTAACCGGAGTGTGAAATGTTTATAAAATTTCTACTTTATTAATCAATTAGAAAATTAATGGCGTATACGTTAAATGAAATAACGTTTCTATTGCCCTCTCAAGGCTCAAGAGGCATAAAATTTACTGGATTTTTGAAAATTATGCGTATTTAAATTATAAACAAATGCTTTAGAAAGAAAATATAAAAGTATACAATACAAGCGATTGTAGTCGGCAGCTTTCCCAAGGCAAGCAGGTTCTTATTAATCTCTTGTATTGATAAAAATTGATAGAATGACATCCATAAGTTTTCATTTCAATGGAGGAACAAATTTTAAACAATATTTATTAGAAGAGGTTATTCATTATTACAATGTAAACAAATAAATAATAGAAAATTTTTTTTTTTTTTTTTAAATAATTAAATTCTTAAGGCTGGTCGTCCACTGGACGCGACAACGCTACCGCTACAAGCGCTACAACATGCTACAGATCCCAATGTGTGTGAATGAATTGAAGCTCGTCCACTAGAAGCGCGCGACATCACGCTACAACGCGCTTCGAGCGACAAGGCGCTACGGATCCCAAAAAATGGGATCTGTAGCGCGTTGTAGCGTCTAACCCTTTGTTTTTCTAACCTAAAATACTCTCACCGGCAAAAAAAACCGCAACACTTTGTTTTTTCTTAATAAAATTGATGCAATTGAATAAAACAAAGACCAAAATGTCGATATTTAATTTGTGGGACAAAATAAGATTAAATAGACATCAAAGAGCCGTAGTTACTTCATCAATCACTGTTTGTTCGGTGAGTGTGTGTTTAAATGAATTTTCACAAATTTTTTAAATTTTTTATTAACTGTTTCAAGAATCGACTGCTTTGCAAATATCAGTTTCGATTTTTGATCACCGTCAGGACCTTTAAAGATAAACAGAGAGTATGTGTAATTTATTTTATATTCAACACTTACTTATTCTTTTATGGTCGACATTACAATTTTTTCTGATATATATCAAATTCATAAAAGATACATTTTTTGTTTTTTTTTCACATTGAGTGATTTGGTGAAGTAACTGCGGCTCTTCGAGGTCTATTTAAAATAACCTTCATCCCAGAATATAAAGAAATTTAAAATAAGATTATTTGAAAATTTAGCGAAAATAAATATAAATTTCGAGATTTTTATCTTGGTTTTATATTTCAATTTAATTATTTATTTAAATTATATGGATTTGTTTTATTTATTGGTTAGAAATGTATATGAAATTTTATGTCAAATGTAGCGCGAAGTAGCGTGCAGTGGACGACCCTTGTCGCGTGTTGTCGCGTCTCTTGTTGTCGCCCTTGTAGCGGTAGCGTCCAGTGGACGACCAGGCTAAGGCTGGGCGCACATTGTCGATTTGGCTATGAGGCTGAAATTTTATATTTAAGTTAAACACCCCCCCCTCCCCGGGGGCGTGAAAATAAGCTTTTAATCAAATTCGGCCAAAAAGTACTAGTACTTTACTGATGTGCTTGTTCAGTTTTTTTCGATTTTCTCAAAATTCGCTCTAACAATTTGGTTTAAAATTCAAAAATCAAATATTTTTTAGATGCTCTTTAAAATGTATATTCTCATTTTGTGATTGAAATCTTCTGAAGACCACTTTACTCTTGTACTCCATAGAAAAGATAGGAGAAATGGTTGCCATGGTAACAAAATATAAATATTTTCCCATACTTATAAATTTTACATCTTGAAAACTAATATATCGGCGGAAACTAAACATATGTCGACACGAAAAATCTGGTGTGACAAGCACAGAACACAACTTTCAATTACCGAAGGTAAGAGAATGTCGTGTGCTGTGCGACCAGTCACACCAGATTTTTCTTTTCAATAAAGCCATATTTGAATTAGATTGCACCTCTAAGTTTTAATTTTTCTTCTTCTTAATCATATTATTGGACTTTTTTTCTGTTACTGTTTTTGTTAATATTAATTTTATATCCAAGTTTCCACTCCTTCTTTTTCTCTCTCGCTAATGTACACACGTAATATTAAATATTACTCCTCTCTCTCTCTCAACATTTATTGCCCACCTATTAAAACATCTCTTAATAAGATAAATTATTCAGAAAACGAGATATGATAATGATAAAATTATTATTAAAATGGATGAATTTCAAGTTTTGCAAAAAAAAAAAAAAAAAAAATTTAAAGCTTCATAAAACTTATTATTTGTGAAATTATACACAAAAAATAAAAAAAATAAACGAGTTCATTTTTGACTTGTCGATCAACTGAAGGTGAAGAAACAAAAGATGATGTGTAAATATACAACCCACATAAGCACTAATCAAGTATTCTTGTCAGTAAACTTTACTGATGTTGTAGTAGTTTAGATTTTTCAAATTCATTTGCCAATGTTATGTCCCCATATGGGGATTTGCATGTACATTTCTATTCAAAAGAGGGTTCCCGGAACTTTTTACACATTTAAGAAAATTTTTTTTTGAAATTTAGTATTTATTTCGGATTCTCTATTGTAAATTAAAATTAAATATACAAATTAAACACTAAGTTATTTGTTTCAAAGGTTTTATTAATTAAAAATTAACACTTAATACGTATTTTGACAATTTCTTGTCATCATCAGTTCTTACATTATAAATGAAAATAGCAACATTATACACTAGAAGAAGTGGTACCAACTGCAATACACCAAAGTAACAAGTTTAGTTTACAAATTCAACGCTATATAATTAAATCAAATGACTTATTAAAAATTAAAATAATAATTAAAAAATAATTATAATTATTTTTTATTTTTATAAATAGATTAATTCGCGTATGGTTTCAAATAAATTACCAGATTCGTTTGTTCTATTTTGATAAAAAAAATATGCCTATCATTGTTGTCATCAAAAATGGCACTTAACTATTAAATTTCACATCTCTAGCTCATCGGGAAGTGTCCTAAACAAAGACTGTGACCTTGAAAGAGTAAGTAAAATAAAAGCATTTAAAAATTGAAAACATCTCATTGTTAAATAAAGCGAGTCGTTGCATATATCAAATTGGATGTGTAACGACATGGTGAAGTAGTGAGTGGTATTTAAAAATATATGTTAATTAGTATTTCAGTTTGATATTATGTTAATATGAGAGATTCAGTATATACAGAATGAGAATTAAAATAAAAAAAAAAAAAATGTCCCCAACAAGAATCGAACTAGGGACTTGTTGTTTACAAGACTGGAGCTCTTACCCGCTCGGCTACCTGGCATTGTTGACATATAACAAAATTATTCAAACTTATAGAACACGGAAATCTTCAAAGTCGATTTTCTCGAGTGTTCTTGAGTAGTGCATTGAAATGCTTTAGGAAATTGATGTCCAGATACTAATCTTCAAATCCTATGAGTTTAAAAAAAAAATCGAGGACCCCTTGTGAGATTTAGGTTATTGGCGGCGCTTGGTTCCTTTATGCATAATATCGTGCAAATATTATGTGAGATTGAAATCTTGAAAAATAACCCAAGGAGTCAAGAGGCACGGGAGCGAAGGTGTTACGCATATTTTTCCCGCTAAGATGGCGTAGTGTGTCATAAAAAGTATGCCCAAAAAATCAAGTAATTCAAAAATTTGCCAAGAGATGTCAGAATGGTAGCTAATAATATTTAATGCATTTGGTTGATTTGCATTGATCTTTTAACAATAAATGTTATTATATATTATGTATCTTTCATAAAAGCATAAAAATATATAAATATAGGCTAATACTATATCTGTGTTAGACTAGCCTGCCATCTATTGCAAGAATGCTGAACTAATTTGACAGTTGATTTTTAAATAAATCATCTAAGCTTATTTTAAAAATTTCTTAATTAATATGTGATTAATAATAACAATAAATTCATTTTTAAATAAAAAAAAAAAATTGAAGATTATTGGGACAGATTGTTTTTTTTTTTTTTTTTGTATTTGCTTGATAACAAAAAAATTAATTACGATAATTTTTTAATAAGGGCTGGTCTTTTCATGTTTGGGTAGTTAGCGAAGTGTCTGTTAAATTGCTTTTTTTTGTAGTGCAGAAACCCTCTTCATTTTTATTCTTATAGTAAAATATATGACATCCCATCATTTTATTTAAAAAAGAAGTAGATATATTTGTTATTTTTATTTTGATTCAACTTCTTTTATCAATAAAGTGATGAGATGTGATCTATTTTACAATATGCAAAAGGTTAGGTCCACTGGTAACTGAGGCAGCCATTTGCTTTTTATTTGCATAACCCAGCCTTGGAGTATATGTATATGTATATATGTTGAATTTTTTGCCAAGCTCTCTGTTAAATTAGTCGGAGCCGAAAGCTCTGGGTACGATTTAGCAAAGGGGTGATATTAGGAACACAAGGCTGGCAGCAGCTTCGTAACTTCACGCATAAAAATAACAGAGGCATTCTTCAATCTATCCCTTTTTTTTTTTTGTTATTATTCATTTTATGTCTGTCAGTATTATATTTCTAGGATATTTGGCAAGGTGTTGAAGATGATTATTTGAATATATTCTAATAGCCGAGTTGAAACCATGTTCGAGGGTTGGCCAACTCCCTCTGGCGCACTCTGGCGAGACGAGCTTCAACTAAAGCATTTCAAATTTTAAATTTTAGTAAAAAAAATAATTTTTTTAAAATTAATTATTTTAACTTATAATATTTATTTGAATTAATTTCAATTTTTATTTTTAATAATTTTTATATTTTATGTCTTTATTAAGTAGAAAACTTCAAAAAACCTTTAATACTGAAGAGAGTTCATTCCCTGGAAGAGGGTTTCTGCATTGCACACTACCCATAGGTTAACGTGCTACCCAAAGATGAAAAGACCGGCCCTAAGTCATTTAAAAAAATTATAGCTCGATGTCCCAATAATCTCTTATGAATTTGATTCATTTAAACTATAACGTGAAAAGTCGCTTAACAATGGATCAATCAACATCAATAAAGATAGACAAAATTATTTTTACACAATTTATTTAATTTGTGGTTTAATTACAATATAATTTTATTTAATTTACCGGTCGTTGGCTTCGCAACAACGCCGGTAAGATAGGGGTGTATACGAGTATCTGTCTTACGCTTCATTGAGACACACAAGCCTTGTTTATTATTTATAAATTATTATGTTTAATAAATTATATTTAGAGAAAAAAAATTACAGTTTATAGTTTATTATATGCAAGTTTAGTTTACGTTAATTAAAGGGGGAAGGGGGGAAAACATAAGAATTGACTCATCTGAAGCTGATGATGGTGGATTGAAGTCGCAGCCTCCGATTGGTCCAGGTAGAACGATGTTTGGTCTCGGACAGGATCGCTTCAAGGGCCCACGGCCAATGGTAGTCGATTAGCGAGCAACCAGCATTCGTATGAGATGCATAGCATCGTCCTCTGGATAATGGTCCAGGGAGAGGATTGAGGAGAGTCACCTCACTATCAGGTTGCTTGGGGGCGGCTTAGCCACATAATAAACTTTTAAATAATATTTTAAAACAAGGCCTATTTGGGGAGGCGATGTGTCTGCTTTGACGGCTGATAGACAATTAATTTATTCATTCTTTTATCTCTAATTAATTAATAATAATTTGATATTATAAAAATAAAATTAAATAATATAGATTTTTCAACTAATTAGCATTGTTGACTTGATTAAATAATTATAAAAAAATTAGACTTATTTATATAAAAAATTAAATTAAAATTAAATAATTGCTTATTAAAATGTAAATATTCTTGGGGATATAAATCTGAGAGGAGGGGTTGCCCAGGAGACCAGCTCATATGGCTTTGACCATTATAAAACAAAAACCGCATTGAGAAATTCCTTATAATAGTCTAGTTTTTTTTTTTTTTTTTTAAGTACGTTTAGAGGTCGCTCCTGAACCTCCTTAAAATACACAGATCCTATGAAAATTTAAATCAACAAAAAAATCTGGTGTGACAGCACAGAACACTTGTGCGCACACCAGATTGTTTTTTTTTGTGGCCATGAACCCAAGAAACAAACCAAAGGTCTCTTCTCTTCTCTAACGGCCAATTTTCTGTCATTACCTTGAGAATATTTATTTTGTTATTTGAAACAATCAAAATTGATGTCCCGAGGGGGAGATGATGGTCAGTCAGTCATTGCAATGCGTTTATTCAAAAAAAAAAAAAAAAAAAAATCAAGTTTAGTCATGGTATGTATAAACATGTACGTGCTCGCTCTTTTTATTCGCTTTTCATCTGTCTTGAAGGATATAATCTGTTCATAATGACACTTTCCTTAGCCTTGTTTTATTTTAATCGAACAAAGGATTTAAAAATCAATTGAATTTTCTCTCAAAGTCCTTCTTTTGATCCTAAGTTAGAATCATTCTCAGGTTCATCTTGTTCAGAATGAATGTGTATGCATGGCAACATAACAGACAGCCCCTGATGTTGACTGAAACCTCAGCGTATTGGAAATAATGATTTTTTTAAGGGGGGTGTAGGAGCGGCGTCTAAAAGTACTTTAAACAAAACTAGAATATTATAAGCCGAGAGCGGATTTACAAGTTATTGCATTATTTTTTTTTGCTAATAGATAGCAATTTGAAATTTAATATCTATACGAATTAAATATTTTAGAAGCTATTTAAAAAATCCTATATTGCATGAAAATGTACGTTTTGGGCAGTGGCGTCATTTCAACTTTTTCTTGGGCGGGGGCAAACATTTTTTTTCTTAAAATTTACTTACTCTATTAAAACGAATTAGTAGAATTATTACTTATTCAAATAGTAGGTAAGAAAATTACATCAAATTTAGTCATTTTGAGTAGAATCTACTAATATATTTAGTAAGTTTATTGGTTACTTTTAGATTAGTTATTTTTTACTAATTCAAAAAGTAGTTCATTCAATTCCCGCTGTCTGAGAAGCCAACATGGCCGACCAGCTGTTTGATCGGTTCCTTAATAAAGACATTTTTGGCAATATAAGACTTTATTTAAGTTATAATAATACAAATAAATAATAATATTGAGATAACTTGTATTTTTTGTTAAAAATTGCAGGAAATATATGTTAAGTCAAAACCAATAGATTCCAAATTTTTTTAAATTAATAAAATATTATTTTTTAAATAGTCAATTAAGAAATATTTTTACTTAAAATTTAGTAAATATATTTCTTGATATAACGATAATTAGTTTTATTAAGTTTATTTAGAAATAAATTGCTGGGAAGGAATATAGTAACATTCAAGTAAAAAACATTGTTAACACCAGCGACATATTTATATACCAAATAACAGAGAAGTAAGAGTAAGTCAAGTTTAAGTGGGTTCGGCTAGAACTCGAGTCAGTAAACACAACTTAGGTCCCGGTGTCATCGCACCTTATTTCAAATATTTTAAATGCTTTTATTTAACTTACTCTTTCAAGGTCACCAACTTTATGGCTTTGTTAAGGACACTTCCCGATGAGCTAGAGGTGTGAAATTTGATATTTAAGAGTCATTTTTGATGACGCAAATTGTGAGTTTGGTTTTACCAAAATGGACCAAACTAATGTGGTACTTTATTTGAAACCCTTCGTGAATTAATGTAATTTCAAAAGACTTCCCGATGGGCTAGAGGTGTGAAATGTAATATTGTTAAAATTTTTTAATATTTATGACTTAAAATAAAAGCGTGGGGCGCGAGCCTCGGAATCACTTCGAAGCGCCCCACGCTTTTATTTTAAGTCATAAATATTAAAAAATTTTAACAAGAACAATTAAATTATTTCTTTCTTATTTCTCTCTTTTTAGTTCAATTTAAATAAAAGCATTTTTTTTAAATCTTTTTTTTGGTCATTATTTTTTTAAAAATTCACTTTTTCAATTAGTGAATTTTTCATATTAATAATTTTTACTAAATGAAAAAGTGAATATCCACTATTTACGGGTGGTCTACTTTGCACATCTTAAAAAAGTGACTATTCACTATGAATTAATAGTTTTTTACTAATTCGTTTTTAGAGAGCAAATAGTATATATTTAAAATTTGAAAAAAATCGTTAGAGCCGTTTTCGAGAACTGATATGCTTACATATAAGCAAACAAACAAATACCCTAATTCTAGATTGTTAAATTATTTAGAATGCGGTTTTATTCGACACGCATTTTTTTAAGAAATATCTAATATGTAGTTAATAAACATATAAATATAATTAAAAACATTTTTAAGTATATAATGAAATCCAATACTTATCTCTTAAATGACAATTTTAACGTATTTGATCAAGGTCTTTAAATACACAGGTTGGCCAGAAACTAGTAAACAAACAATTTTCAGGGCCCAGTTTTTGATTGGTCCACGTCATGAAGCTCCTCCTTGCATATATTTTTCTATTTGGTAGCATTGTTGACTGTTTATAACCTAGTTCACATTCATTTTGTTTTATTTGCAAATTGTATAGTTTCGGACTAACTAATTTAGACCCTGGTATTTATACTGCTTTATTAATAATATGCCGTGTATAAATTTTTATAAATTGTTTGTTTCGAACGATTTTTTACAAAAGGAGTAGCTCCATGACGTCACTCTCTTGAAATGGAAAAAATGTAAACAAACCGAGTTTGACCCCCCCCTGATTTGAATATAATATATATAGAAATCACATGATCATTTCATCGGTTGACTACCCTGCTCTCTAGCGGATAAAAATCACACTGGGGTAGCAATCGTGACGTCACACAATTTCAAATTCTCCCATTGGAGTGCACCCCCCCCCCTGATTTATATTATCTGAGTGTTGAGCACACATTATAAATTCATTATTAAAAAAAAAAAAAAAAGAAAGTTTTAAATAATAATAAAAGAATTTTTCTTGTAGAATATTCATCATTCATTCCTTTTGTTTATCCATCAGTAAGTTTGTTCTAAAGCGAACGATGCCCTAACAAAGTCCAAACTTATTAGATTCGCTAGCTAACGGCAAGTACTGACCGCAACAACAACAACAACGCCGCAAACTCTCTTTGCGTTTAAAAATTCAATTCAATTTAAATGAGATCATAATCCTCTCAATTCTTTTTTTTTTTTTTTGAAACCACACCTTTATAAAGGGATTAGAAAGATTTCAAATTGATCTCCTGTCTGTCTGATCATCGTCCAAATTACTTGTTGCCAAAAAACAAAAGGTCAAATGTCTTCTTCTTCTTCTTCTTGATACACAATAGAATGGACATTTCATCTGATCATGAATGAAGAATGATCGAGACAGCAAACAACGAGTTGTTATCATCCCATCTTGAGCAAATAACTCTAAGCGGAGGTCCTCTACTCTCCCCTCGCTTCTTGAAGCTAAAGTGGTGTGCAAATCAAGATTCGTAATCATTACTTCCCCGAGATCGAGTCAAGAGGATAAGATTGTGGGGCTCTTCGAGAAGAACCTTGCAGAAGTTGGGTGTTCTGTTCTGGCCACTCTACATTTTAGAAATGAGTATAGATATGTGCTATGATCGTTTAGTAAAGAAGATAAAACCAATAATAATCAATTCAGCAGCTAGAGCAACTGCTCTATTTAATCAGTCAAATAGAGCGAGATCACTCTAGAGAGAAAGTGTCCACTGATACTCTAGCTAGATTTATGTCAATCTCGCTAGATCTTAGACTTATGCCGCGTTGCAAGAACGTATTTAACGGTTCATTAAACGCTTTTGGTGCTTTAAACCTTCCGCTAAATAATTTTGGGTTGCAAGAACATATTTAAAGTTGAATGGTTCGTAAAAGCTGTATTTAAACTAAAGGTTGAAATTCGGAGCTTTAAACTATAAAGTATCCACTAACCTGATTTGTTTCATTGAAATAAAAAAGAATTTGGTGACTATATTATCACGGGAGTGAGGTAATTTATAAATACATTAATTTAATTGAGTTTCTGAAACGTATTAAGCGATATTATTAATTATTATAGATATTCATCTGATGAGGAGAAAAAGTGAGGTTATAGTATATTCCCAGTTTCTTTATAATTTAACATCTGACAGCCAGATCTACCAATGTATTTATTATTTTTATTTTACGATATTTAAATATTTAAACATTTTTTGTTTTGTAACCTAATATTAACAAAAATTTAAAGAATATTAATATAATTACTATTTTTATTTATTTTATAATTTTGGCACTATTAGAGGTAAAGGTGGTAATATGAGCCCTGTAGGTATTATGAGCCCCCAATATATCTCGTCATAGAGTTCACACAATCTAATGGGGATTGATGGAAACACTGTGTTCCGTTCTTTTTTAGGCCTCTAGAGAGCTTTGGTTCAGTTGTTAATGATAGATGGTGGATAAATCAGGTGTTTGTGTTTTCTTCTACTAAAAAAGTTTGAAAGGTACCTACCTATTTAGCCCTTAATTATGATTATTATTCGATTACATTTACTTTAATAGGCTACGCAATCTAATAGAGTAGGTTTTAAGCTTTGATTTAATGTAGGTGATAATTAATTTAGACAGTAACAAAGATAGAATATGCTTTGAGGAAATTCAATATGGCTATGTCGGTAATGTGAGCCCCCTTCTGTGCCTGGTATATGAGCCCCAATTTTTGATGGTCCGTCAATACCGGAGAGTCCGTTTTGGAAATGCCAGTGGGAGTTGATAATCCCGGAGATGAGCATACTCCCTGTAAGTTTTATGTAGGACTTTACTCTGCCAATCATCAAGGAGAACTGTGGATACAGTGTCCGATGTGTGAAATGTGGGCGCACAATGACTGTGCTGGGACTGAAAAAGATGTTTATATTTGTGACTTTTGCAGATCATCAAATATTTTCTGTTTTCCAACTTATTTACACTAATATAGTTTTGTAATTAACAAAATACAATTTTCATAAAGGATATTTGTATTACTAACCTCTTTTTCAAGTATTTACTCTAGGGGCTCATAATACCAGCACAGAAAATTTTTTCAACAAAACGAACTTTTTTGATTTTTTGTTATTATTTCACTTTCTGTGTATTTAACGACTGCATACTTTTTAAATATATTCATCAATTGTTATAGTTGAAGTTCAATACAAATAATTTAGCAAAAATTATTTTAAAAAATTTATTATAACAAAAAAGAAACTAGGGGCTCATAATACCACCTTTACCTCTATTAATTATACAATTTGCCAATGCGCCCTTGCGGTCAAATGGCCAACTACATAGAAAGCTGTCACTTTCGGTGGCCCAATCGTTTTGCATCTATCTATATATCTTAACAGTAGGGAATAGTTAACGGTTCCTTTAAAGCTGCTTTAGCAACAGCCTATAATTTTAAACCCCAAAGCGATGTTTACTAACAGACTTTTAAATGTTTACAGAACTGTTTTCTTGCAACCCGGCATTAATCTCGCTAGAGAGCTCTCAATGGTGTCTCCATTTGTAGATTGAGTCGCATCGCTCCCATCTTCAGGACCAATGGCCATCAAACATTATTAATTAATTTAGTACATAGAGCATTACATTTATATTATTTATGTAATACTATATGTACTAAATTAATAAAAAAATGTTTGATGGCCATAGGTCCTGAAGATGGGAGCGATGCGTTCCCGAAACGTTGACGAAATAATATAAAGATTTTTATTTCCGCTACTCATAGAGTTCCTTTATTCAAGCTCTAGCTAGAGTAAATCTAGCAAAAAAATCTACAGTGTACATGTACCTTTATAGATAATTAAATTAGTAATAATTGAGTTAAAAAAATAATTAATTTTTTGCCTTTAATTAATTAGCTGGAACCTTTCAAATGAAACGCTTGTTTCCCTATGGGCAGAACTAACGCCATCTCTTGCCGCCTAGAGTAACCAGCTTCTCAATCGGCTATTAACGGTTTTTCAAAACGCTCACCGAAATTGCTCTTCCCAAAGAACTAAAAGCGGCAAAAAATATAGTTGTATTTAAGAGAAAATTAAAGAAGATCCTTTTTTTTTTTTAATTTTGAAAGTTTTTCGTCATATTATGATAAATTTTAAAAAGCTTTTATTCTTTGACATTTGTTTTTGAAAACTCCCGCATCCCTTTTCTCAAATTTTTCTCCAATTTTCGGATTTGTTTTTTTATTTAACCATCCCTATTCGGATTTGTTAATTTGCCTTAGTCTAGTGCAGTGGTTCCCAACCTTTTTTGCCCCTTGGCCCCTTTCTGGAGGTTGTCTATCACCTATCGCCCCCCCCCCCCTTTTCACTTTCATTGCATGATTTAAAATTAAAAAAAAAAAAAGTACTTTATTTCAAAGTGAGTCACTCAAGTTCCTCAGATAACGTTTTCTTTTCAAAGTCAAAAAATACAACACCTGCAGAAATAGTGACTGAAACGTTGAAACTTTGAAAATGGAAGACAGGAAAGAAATCAGACAAAAATTTAATCAATCTTTATCAAATTTTTAATTTCGATTGCTGACGTTTCGGACGCAAATCGCATCCTTCCTCAGTTCCCTAGTTAGTAAAATTAGATAAAGATTGATTAAATTTTTGTCTGATTTCATTCCTGGCGTAACCTTTTAAAAATCTAATAATAATTTTTATTTTTATAAAGAAAATAACAAAAATGGATCTTTTTTCGGTCAATCTTTATTTAATGAAAACAAAAATGACAAAAATGATTAATCAATTCTAGATTGGGACGTTTCAATTCTAGATTGGAATTATCTTCAGACTATTTTATTTTTATGTCAATATTTTTTCCTCTTCTTTCCTGAACATCCTGTAAATAGGAGATTTTTCTCTTTGATTTATTCTTTTAAATTTTAGTTAACTCTAATAATTCCCCCCCCCAATCGCCCTCGCCTATTTATCGCCCCCCCCCCCCTGAAATCTCAAATCGCCCACTTGGGGGGCGATCGCCCCCAGGTTGGGAACCACTGGCCTAGAAGAATTATTTCTCAGTGAGAGGCTTTTTTTTTTATTTATTTATTTAAAACTTGTTATAAATATAAATCAAGAATTTCTTTTTGATTATCTTTTTATTAATTTAAAATTAAGAGAGAGAGAGAGAAAAAGATAAATCATCAAATTGCATGCAAACTAACAGGATATTTCAACAACAACAACAACAACAACAACAACAGTAAGGCGATTAAACCTAAATCGGTGGATTCAAGAGTTGGTTGGTTAGTTGCCTTTGCTGAGCTTTTCTCTTTCTTTTTTATAACGAGCTTTTTGTTTAAAATTGGTCATTTCAGGGGGGCACAGAAAAGAATTTACTTTTGCCACGCGCCTGTATCAGAAAGATCACTAGATATTTTATATTCATACTAGTCGGAAAGCCTCGCCTTCGGCGAGCAAGTTTATTGTCAATTTAGTATATGCATGTGTTGAGATGTTAAGAAAGGCTCTTGAGTTCAAGTTGGGGACAGCAATAGGGTCTATTTATGACTGCTCTATTCTTTTTTTTCAACTGGTTGCGTAGCTCCTCCCACAGCCCTAGTCGTATACCTGGAAAGCTGGAACTACTAACATCCTCTTTAATTTCCAAGTCAACTTCCCTTTTTTAAGAAATTTGTTTATTATGTTACTCCCTGGTTCATATATCTGTACTTAATTCATTCAATAGATTCATTGAAAATTGTGAATTTCTATAGAACATATACTTATATACATAGGCGCCGGAACTGGGGGGGGCAAGGGTACATTGCCCCCCCCCCTGGCATCCTACAGGGGGGGGGGCAGAGGGGGGCAAAATTTCTTCTTTTATTTCATTTATTTTTAAAAATGATATATTTTTACTTTTGAAAAATAAAATCTTCTAAATTAAAAAAATCTGGTGTGACTGGCGCACAGCACACAACTTTCTCTTACCTTCGGTAATCGAAAGTTGTATACTGTGCTGTCACACCAGATTTTTTGTGTCGACATGTATTTAGTTCCCGGCAGTAGGAAATATTTGAATTCAGGTGTAAAATTTATAAGTATGGGAAAATATTTATATTTTGATACCATGGCAACCATTTCTCCTATCTTTCCTATGAAGCACAAGAGTAAAGTGTGCTTCAAACAATTTTGAGGGCAAAACGAGAATATACATTTGAAAGAGCATCTAAAAAATAATTGATTTTTGAATTTTAATCAAAATCGTTAGAGCGAATTTTGAGAAAATCGAAAAAAACTGAAAAAGTACATCAGTAAAGTACTAGTACTCTTTGGCCGATTTTGATTAAAAGCTTATTTTTCCGGTCCCGGGGGTGTTTAACTTAAATATAAAATTTCAGCCTCATAGCTCAATTCCTTCATGCTTAAAATTGAACACACACACGCACAGAACACCCACAGCACACACAGACAGACCATGTCGCGAAAACCACTTTTTTGTATTCAGGGGACCTCAAAACGTGAAGATCCATCAAAATCTCGACATCGAATTTTTGACATGAATCCAATACTTTCTCTCTATATATATATTACATATATACATAGGTAAGAGAAAGTAAAAAATTAAAAGAGTAAGAAATTCTTTTTTTCCAAATTTTTTCCAAAAATTTTTGATAAAATCACTAACAAATTTTTTAAAATTTTAATTTTATTAAAATTGTGATTTTATTTAAAATTTTTAAAGTTTTATAGTAGATTTGTTTTTGTTTCATACTACAGGTATTTGAACATATTCAATTATTTTAATTTTCTAAAAAAAATTTCCCCCCCCCCCCCTGATTCAAATTCGTTCCGGCGCCCCTGCTTATATACATACCGTACATTTTCCCTTTTCATTTTTACTTTCTCTTACCTATGTATATATGTAATATATATATAGAGAGAAAGTATTGCATTCATGTCAAAAATTCGATGTCGAGATTTTGATGGATCTTCACGTTTTGAGGTCCCCTGAATCCAAAAAAGTGGTTTTCGCGACATGGTCTGTCTGTGTGTGTGTGGGTGTGTGTGTGGGTGGGTGTGTGTGTGTTCAATTTTAAGCATGAAGGAATTGAGCTAGGAGGTTGAAATTTTATATTTAAGTTAAATACCTCCCGGGACCGGAAAAATAAGCTTTTAATCAAAATCGGCCAAAGAGTACTAGTACTTTACTGATGTACTTTTTCAGTTTTTTTCGATTTTCTCAAAATTCGCTCTAACGATTTTGATTAAAATTCAAAAATCAATTATTTTTTAGATGCTCTTTCAAATGTATATTCTCGTTTTGCCCTCAAAATTGTTTGAAGCACACTTTACTCTTGTGCTTCATAGGGAAGATAGGAGAAATGGTTGCCATGGTAACAAAATATAAATATTTTCCCATACTTATAAATTTTATATCTGAATTCAAATATTCCCTACTGCCGGGAACTAAATCTATGTCGACACAAAAAATCTGGTGTGACAAGCACAGTGCACAACTTTCGATTACCGAAGGTAAGAGAAAGTTGTGTGCTGTGCGCCAGTCACACCAGATTTTTTATTTTACCTTCGGTAATCGAAAGTTGTGTACTGTGCTTGTCACACCAGAATTGTTTGTGTCGAGATATATTTAGTTGTTTGCCTTTTAACAATATTGACTGCTTGAAATAAACTCTGGTTATTTGTCAAAATTGTAATCTCATATTTGTAGATTTTATACCCAATAGAGACGGGCTATTGTTAATACTTCGCTCGTTCTACGGTCGAATGAATTAAATTAAAAATAACTAGCTAGCCAAATGCCATCAAGCATCAAATTTTAAACATAATACTTTAATTAAAATTATAATATAAAATAACAGTTACGTTGTAGTTGTTATTTTTAACACACAAGAAATGTTCCTTTTTTTTTATTTAATTAGAATTTTAGAGATGTTAAAAAATAATACTGTAAATAATAATAATAATACTCCACTACCAGGGCCGGAACTAGGAGATTTTATAGGGGGGCAAAATTGTATTTGCCGCCCCCTCCTTATAATTTTCTTTCTTTTTTTTCGCGGAACCAAATGTTTCCGTCCGAAAAAATATTTTACCTTTGTTTTAGAGACGTTAAATTTTTGCCGCCCGCGGAACCAAAAATTTTTATCTTTCTTGGATTGCCGCCCCCCTAATATCTGCCGCCCGGGGCACGTGCACCCTCTGCCCCCCCCTAGATTTGGCCCTGTCCACTACAGCCGAGTGTCCGGGCGGATCCAGAAGTGTTTCTCGGGGGGGGGGGGGGGGAATCTGGTGTGACTGGTCGCACAGCACACAATTTTTTCCTAATTTCGATAATTTAAAGCCGCATTCTATACTTGTTTGCCAGAATAAATACAAATCAAGTATTAATTTTTAAAATTTTACATTCAAAATAAATTAAAAAAGTATTTTTTTTTAAATCTCGGAGGGGCGGGGGTAATTACCCCCTTTACCCCTACCCCTTGCATCCGCCCTTGCTCCAGTGAGAATTGTTTGAAGTACACTTTACTGATGTGGTATTTCATATTTTTCAAATTCACTTTCCGGCTCTTCCTTCCATAGAGCCAATGTTAAATCCCCGTATGGGGATTTGCATGTTAATTTCGTTTCAAACCCCCTCTTGGTTTTTACACATTTAACTAATTCTTATGAAATTTTATATTTATTTAGGATTCTCTATTGTGTATAAAATATATGAGATTAAAATTTTGAACAATAGCCAGAGTTTATTTCAAGCAGTCGTTTTAAATGACGCAGGGCGCCATGGGAATTATCTCGACACAACAAATTCTGGAGTGACCAGCACGTTGCACAACTTTCTCTTACCGAAGGGTAAGTGACCAGTCACTCCAGATTTTTACGATTGCATTCACTTTACCCACGGTTGGTGGGAACAAAGTTAAAAAAATCTGGTGGGACTGGTCGCAGAGCACACAACTTTCTCTGTGCTTGTCACACCAGATTTTTTGTGTCGAGATATATTTAGTTTCCCATAGCACTTAAGTTCCAAACTTGACCACGCGATTCATAGAGGGCATTCAGCTACAAATTCTTCCATATCAGTAAAGTGTACTTCAAACGATTTCCACGAAATATTTCGCTAATATACTTTTTAAAGAGCATCTAAAAAATAGTTGATTTATGAATTTTAAACAAAATCCGTGGAGGAAATTTTGAGAAAATCGAAAAAAAATTGAAAAAGTACATCAGTAAAGTACTAGTACTCTTTGGTCGATTTGGTTCAAAAGCTTATTTTCACCCCTTGGGAGGGTGCCTAACTTAAATATAAAATGTCAACTTCCTAGGTCTTTTCGTTCTTGAGATATTTTGTTCACAGACACACACACACACACACACAGACACACACACAGACAGACCATGTTGCGAAAACCACTTTTTTGGATTCAGGGGACCTCAAAACGTGTATATCCATCAAAATCTCGACATCGAATTTTTGACATGAATCCAATACTTTCTCTCTCTATATATTAACATATATAGAGGTAAGAGAAAGTAAAAAAAAAAAAAAACGTTATCTTATAAATCCGCGCTGCTTATACCATGTGCATGTATATTTATTATATAAAAAGTTGTGATCGGGAAAATGGTTATAAAAGCCAAGAACCAGAAGTAATTAAATTAAAAACTAATTTATACGCAGCCGGTTAGCTGATTTCAAATTCACTGTTCTTTTACTTTCTCTTACCTATGTATATATGTAATATATATATAGAGAGAAAGTATTGGATTCATGTCAAAAATTCGATGTCGAGATTTTGATGGATCTTCACGTTTTGAGGTCCCCTGAATCCAAAAAAGTGGTTTTCGCGACATGGTCTGTCTGTGTGTGTGTGGGTGGGTGTGGGGTGGGTGGGTGTGTGTTCAATTTTAAGCATGAAGGAATTGAGCTATGAGGTTGAAATTTTATATTTAAGTTAGGCACCCCCCGGGAGCGTGAAAATAAGCTTTTAAATTAAATCGGCTAAAGAGTAGGCCTACTAGTACTTTACTGATGCACTTTTTCAGTTTTTTTCGATTTTCTCTCAAAATCCGCTCCAAGGATTTTGTTTAAAATTCATAAAACATTTATTTTTTAGATGCTCTTTAAAATGTATATTCTCATTATGCCCTTGACATCTTCTGAAGACCACTTTACTCTTGTGCTTTAACAAATCCGAATAGGGATGGGGTTTAATGATATCAAATAACAATCTAATTATTACTACCATCTGTAACAATTGGCACTTAGATTGTTCCGAGGAAGAGCGTGACGAAACGTCGACGGTTTTTTTTCTTTTTACTTTTCCTTGGCTGACTCCACACCAGACATCACTAAGCAATAATATCACTTTGCTAGTTCAATTTTTGAGGCCCCCTGTTTCAAGCACATTTTACTGTAATGGCGGACACTAAAAACTTCAAATAAAACAAACAAAAAATTGCCTAACAGGCACAAAACACAACTGAAGTTAAGAGAAATTTGTGTACTGTGCGACCAGTCACGCCAGAGCTGTTTTGAGAAAGTTTTCTGAACCTTGTAGATGTTTTCAATCTAGAATCGAAATGTCGTCGCTTTTTTATTAAATAAAATTGACCCCCTGGACCCTCTGTCAGTTGGCTGCGGCGGACCCGAGCTTAATTATGAAAAGAAAAAGGCGTTTTAAGACCTAAATGATACTCATAATTTATTAAATTTATTGGGGTCCAGGCATTCTTATTTAAGCCATTTGGTATCCAAATGGCTTAAATAAAATCATCAGACTAAAAAAAAAAAAATTATCATTACTATGTTCCAATTCAGTGCCTGTTTGAGGATTTGCTTAGATTCATGGAATACACAACTGAAAAGAATATATAAATATTTCTCTATACATTTCCTATGGGAGAAATTGTAATTTTAAGAATTAATAACTCAAAAAGTTATAGGAATTTCGGGATGAAAATAATTTTCCTGTAATCCCTAGAAGGTCCTCTTTAAGCATATAAAATTCCATATTTCAAAATTCCAACGGGAAGTTGCCTAAATAGAGCGTGACAGACAGACGGACATTAGTGAATTATATATATATATATATATATATATATATATATATATATATATATTTTTAAATTATGTTTTAAATAGTTCATCACTCTTGCAAAAGATGGCAGGCTAGTCTAACAGCCGATATACTATTAGCCTATATTTATATGCTTTTATAAAAGTTAAATAATATATAATAACATTTATAAAGTTTAAAAGATCAATGAAAATCAACCAAATGCATTAAATATTATTAGCTACCATTCTGACATCTCTTGGCAAATTTTTGAATTACTTGATATTTAGGCATACTTTAATGACACACAACGCCACCTTATCGGCAAAAACATGCGTAACAGCTTCATTTTTAATCCCCCTCAAACAAATTTTGCCAATTGAGTTGACATAATTTTCGAACTCAACCGAATGTAAGAGAACGTTGTGTGTGACCAGTCACACCAGATCATTTTGATTGGAATGCTCTTTGTTTTGTTTTTTCTCCAAATCCGGAAATTTATTTAAAATAGTTGAAGAATAAATAGCGAGAGAGAGAGAGAGAGAGAGAGATGATCATCTGGCGATATTCGTTGGCTTGAGGCAAACTAAAATAGAAACCGTTCTCTCGCTTTTGGTTGCAACTCCTCTTCTTCTTAACGGGATGCGGGATGGATGATTCCCCTCTCTCTCTCTCTCTCTTGACGAGGACGTTTAGTTGATGACGAGCCATAGGCCAAGTCTCTGATCTACTTTATTCACTCGTCTATCATCTTGCTGGTCTGATTAAGCATTATATCAGTGGTTCCCAACCTTTTTTGACCCATCGCCCCTTTCTGGAGGTTGACTAACCCCTATCGCCCCCCCTTCACATTTTCATTGTATGCCTAATTTTAATTTGAAGTAAAGTGTAAATAATAAAGCAATTTTATTATTTTAAACAATTTTATTACCGTAGGCCTATATACAGGGCCGCAGACAGACTTGACAGGCCCCGGGGCTACTTAGTAATACGCCCCCCCCCCAAAAAAAAAAAAAAAAACTTAAAGTTTTTTTTAGTATGTAAAAGGCTGTTGTGGCCTTCATGCCAACACTTTTTTACACAGTTTTTGACACAACTTTTGAAATAGTTATACATAGCTTACAATATTTATTTAAATAAAGTTATATACAATTTTTTCCAAATTTCCTAAACAAAGAGTTACAAAGTTTTAATTTATCGAGGCAGACCGGACAGAGGATTTGCGGAGGAGTCTGGGGGTATGGAAAATTTTTTAAAAATTAGCCACTGAAATCTGCGTTTTTAGCTATCCTGAGTCGTGAAAAGATCAAACTTGATTTTGAGCTTAAAGGGCCCGGGCCCCCTGAGGAAAAAAAAAATTCAAGAAAATGATTTTTTTTGAAATTTAGGATTTGAGCTAAAACTGACGTTTCAATTCTAGATTGGAATTATCTTCAGACCATTTTATTTTTATGATAATATTTTGTCCTCTTCTATCCTGACCATCCTGTAAATAGGAGATTTTTCTCTTTGATTTTTATTTTCTAAATTTTAGTAAACTAATAATTTTTCTCCCTTTGAATACTCATCGCCTCCCAATCGCCTCCCTGAAAACCCAAAGCGCCCCCTTGGGGGCGATCGCCCCCAGGTTGGGAACCACTGCATTATATCGTTTCAGAAATAACAACAAAGTCTATATATAATAATAGCGGAGTGTCCGTCTGTCTGTCGGCTTATAAAGGACGTTATGGAGAGTCCAGGAAAAATAATCGAGTCCCGAAATTCCTATAACTTTTTGAGTTATTAATTCCTAAAGTTACCATTTCTCCTATAGGAAATGTATTTTTATTATTTATCTCTATCCAAACCTTTTAAAAATCTAATAATAATTTTATTTTTATGAAGAAAATTGACGTTTCGATTCTAGATTGAAATTATCTTCAGACTATTTTATTATTATGACGATTTTCATCTTTTATACTGGCCATCTTCTAAATAGGAGATTTTTGTCTTTGATTTTTGTTCTTTTAAATTTTAGTAAACTCTAATAATTTTTCCCCCTTTGAATACTCATCGCCCCCCACTTATTTATCGCCGCCCTGAGAACCCAAATCGCCCACTTGGGGGCGATCGCCCCCTGGCTGGGAACCACTGAGCTAAGAAGTTGAAATTTTATATTTAAGTTAGGCACCCCCCCTGGGACGTGACACGAAGCTTTTGAACAAAATCGGCCAAAGAGTACTAGTACTTTACTGATGCACTTTTTCAGTTTTTTTTTTTTCTATTTTCTCAAAATTTACTCCAACGATTTTGGTTAAAATTCAAAAATTAGATGCTCTTTCAAATGTATAATCTCATTTTGGTCTCATAATTGTTTAAACAGAACACAGAACTTTCGATTTATCGAAGGTAAGAGAAAGCTGTGTGCTGTGCGACTAGTCACACCAGATTTTTTAATTCCAACCCTCTTGAATTAGTGCATATCTATCTGTAACAATATTTCTTTTAAATTACAAACAAAAGTGTGAATTTGAGGTTAGAGACAGAGAGAGAGAGAGAGAGAGGAATTAATTAAGGCAGCCAACCAGCGATCGAGTGACGTCATCACGCTCTAATTGTTTGTCTTGCCATTTCCGACATACATTCCATTAAAACAAAAGCAACAACAACTACGGCCACATATGAATGTGACAAACAAACAACATGCAATACAACACAATTAATTGTTTTTTAATTAATGGATAATCTCTTTAATTCAAAAAGCTCGCGTTTCATATTTATTGAGATCAAAAGCAGAGCCCTAGAAACCCCTCGGGGCCGCCTACTGCGGACCCTCGCCTTTCCTTAGTCTGCTGCCGCAATTTTTCACTCAACTAATAATTAAAATTCTTATTCCTTATTCCTTTAAATATATACCACGTATATATACTTCTTAATTATGAAAAAAAAAATTATCATTACTATGTTCCAATTCAGTGCCTGTTTGAGGATTTGTTTACGTTCATGGAATACAGAAATGTAAAGAATACATAAATATTTCTCTATACTTTTCCTATGGGAGAAATCGTAATTTTAAGAATTAATAAGTCAAAAAGTTATGGGAATTTCGGGATGAAAATAATTTTCCTGTAATCCTATTTATCCATATAAAATTTCATTTCAAAATTCCAACGGGAAGTTGCCTAAATAGAGCGTGACAGACAGACAGACGGACATTAACGATTTATTATATATATATCACTTATATATAGGTGCTTATATTACGGGAAAATTAAATAATTATATAATACAAATCATACAGGCGCGCCTGCCTTGTATACCAAGGGTCGGGGGTTCGGACCCCAGGCAGTCCGATGATTTTATTTAAGCCATTTGGATAACAAATGGCTTAAATAAGAATGCCTGGACCCCCAATATATATATGGACCCTGTTATGCAATGGTGTGTCAAAGACCAAACATCGAGTTTTGAGAAAATCAACATTAAAGTTTTTCTGATTTAAATTGTTTTGATTAGATTATATATCTTTTTTTTTTTTTTTGTCAATTGTGCAAGTAAATACTGTAATTATGGCAGATATTCATAAATTATCTCTAAAAATATGACTAATTTAGAGAAAAACAATAAAATATAAAAAATTATTTTTGCAAAATTCTCAAAGTCCAATTTGCAATTTGTAAAAATGCTTCAAAGTCTCTTGATAATAAATAAAATAATTTTAGGTTATAATTCAAAAATTAAAACGAAGATATTATTAAAGTTCTTTTATGGTTATATTTAATACTAATAGCAGAGAAACTTTTTATCAAAATTACATTAATCAATTTTAAATAGTATTATTAATATTTTAAAATTAAATACAAAGTGATAACAAAATTTTCTCATCAATTAATTCCTGAATGGAAGTGAACATGGCAACAGTAAATCAAAGTTATAATAATGAAATTGACTTAATATTATTTTTTTTGTTGTCTTTTCGAAATCGCTCTGATCCTCATCTTCATTATCAGGAATAATATCAAAAAATTAAATTTTGACATCTACGAATTCATTTCTCATTTTTCAAAAAAAAAGGATTTTGGTTTATTTAAGGTAAACAATATATAATATTATAGGTTAAATAACTTTTTATTGGTTGTTAACATCATAAAAAACAACGTGCTAGGTACATAAATCATTTTTGCAAAATGAAAATCCTGCATTGAAATATTGTAAAAATAATTTTAATCTTTTACATTAAATATAAATTTTTTTAGGACATATTTCCTAAAAAATACTATTAATTATAGCATTTGAAACAATATTCCGTGCTTAACTCAATTTTGAATTTTTTTTGGTCTTTGACACACCATTGCATAACAGGGTCCATATATTCCTAATAACGATTATCGTTTAAAGGCTTATACATCCAAAGTTGCCGAAAATACTGTGTGTATGTGTGTGTGTGAATGGGAAAAAAAGTGTGAGTGTTAAAAAAATAAATAAATCATACAGAAATGGAAGATGGGCTAAACTGAACTTAAAAAAATAACTAAACATAAATTTTATGTTTACAGGAATTTCGGACCAATAGTTTCAATTAAAAATTGAAAGTTATGAAACTTTCTTTTTGTGTTCTGTACAGAATTGGGTTTTATACACGATTTTGTAGTTTTATACAAAAATATCGGATAAAACTGTATAAAATGTATAAAACTCGGATGCGCATGCTCGAACCTAACGAGAAAGAAAATTCAAATATCTTTTAACCTATTTTTCAGCGAGTTGCTTTTTTACAGTTTTTTTTTTTTTTAAACGGCCTAGTTTTATCCATGTATAAAACCGTGTATTATACTCGGCGGGATAAAACTTGCCAACTCTGGGTCTGTGCTTGTCACACCTGATTTTTTTGTGTCCGGATATATATTTTTTTTAAATTTAATTAAGGCCTTTTTCGGCATCGGAGGCCATTTAGACCCCGACCCTATTTATTCAAATTGATTGACTTTAAATTAATTTTGTGGTTAAACCCAATTGTGTACCGTTTTAACCACTTTTGGCCAGTGTCCTGGGCAAAATCTAAAAAAGTGTTTGTTTTTTTTTCAACCACCCTGCAGCGTAACTAGAGAATTTGGCTGGGGGGTGGGTGGGCCTTGGGCCAGCACCCAGGGGCCTGCGGACGGGGACCCCCCTAGATGCCCTGCAAGTTTTGTACTCATCATTTGTTCTTTTGTTGCAGAGCCACCACAAATCGAAAACTACGAGAAACAGTCGCGCTAGAATTAAGTTTTGTCAATTCGAATTTGCAATTATTAAAAGAGCAATTGGCAGAACTCAACAGTTCAGTTGAACTCTATCAGAATGACAGGTAAGAAAAAAAAAAAGAATAGTTTTTGAATACACTCCCTCCCAAGATTCTCATCACACTTTGTTTTTGTTTTTTTTTTTTTTTTTCTATTCTAGTTTGGAGCCGGTGATGCCGATGATCCCTCTGGGCCTAAAAGAGACCAAAGAAATCGACTTTCGGGAATCCTTTAAGGTAATCAACTTTATTGTCTTATTCATTCACTGGGAGTCCTTTTTGCGTTATTCAGCAACTAATCATTTTTAACTAGACACAGAAATATATGTTGCTTAAATAATTCAATAAATTTTACAAAATACCAACTTTTTATTTACTCGAAAGTAAAACAAACAAAATATCAATTAAAATAAATAAACAGATACTAAAAACTCAACAATTACACACACGATCCAGCTCACTTATATTCTCGTGACGTCATCTCTTTTTATATTACGTCACTAGAATATAAGTTAGCTGGATCGTGTAATTGTTGAGTGTTTAGTATCTGTGTGTATGTTCCTGACAGGGGAATTAATAGTAATTGTAATAAATGGGGTCGAATAAGTGTCTCGTTTTCTATGATAAATGACTTTTTCGGATTCCTTTCTCTTTATTAACCTAAAAAAGAGCCTGAACGCCAATTTGGACTAGATATGTTTAGAAATAACAACAATTTTGAAGAAATATGAAGATGATTTTAACCTTTAAAAAAGGCATTTTGCCTTTTTCGAGTTTTTTTCGTGATCCATTGTATTTATCAGCTAAATAAATTGTAATAAAGCTATTTTGGTTGTGATTACTAGAATATTAAATAAAATATAGTAGAATAATTCTTAAAAAATTTGTGTTTATTTACTAAAGAATATTGAACCTCACATCATGTTAGTTAAAAAGCACAAAGAATATAAATAACAAGAAGTTAGCTACAATACCGTAAATGGCAGATAAATAAACAAACATTTATTAAGAATATTTCTACTATATTTTATTTAATATTCAAGAAATCACAACCAAAATAGCTCAATTGCTGTTTATTTTGCTGATAAATACAATGAATCAAGAAAAAAAAGTTAATAAACCTCACTATCCTCGTGAAACTCACATAAATACAACCTTAGTTAATAAACCCCTTTTAAAGGTTAAATTCATCTTCATATTTCTTCAAAGTTTTTGTTATTTCCAGAGATATTTGGTCCAAATTGGCTTTCCGGGCTCGTATTTAGGTTAATAAAGAGAAAGGAATCCGAAAAAGTCATTTATCATAGAAAACGAGACACTAACATATTCTTTATCTTACTATTTAGAGCCTAATTGCTCCGCCAAAGGCAAGCAGCGCGGCTAGTCTATAAATAAATCATATACTGTTAAATATTTTCCCAAATTTTCTCATTTATTTGAATTGAAAAAAAAAATCTCATAGGAATTAAATTGTTTGGGTGAATTCTAAATGGGAACGCCTTATAATATACGGGTATATTTCAATCATAACAGTTTTGTGCGTTTGGTTGCCTAACTTCAGGGGGCTATTCATTTTTTCTCTAATAAAACGAATCAAAATTATCTCTTTTTTATTTTTTCTAGGACTTTATCCTTGAGCATTACAGCGAAGATGGAGAGGCCTATGAAGAAGCCATCGCCGAATTGATGGACATTCGACAGGTATTTCATATGCTAACTCAATATCCTACGATTAACAAGGGCTAACTTTGTTTTGCAATTTTGTTCTAGGCAATGCGAACTCCTCTTCGTGATGCTTCCGGCGTAGCTCTTCTCTTTCAATATTATAATCAATTATATTTCGTAGAACGGCGTTTTTTCCCTCCTGATCGCTCTTTAGGCATTTATTTTGAATGGTAAGTAAATAAAGATCCCGCATGATTGATCTGCTAACTGTCCGTGACACAATCATCTAGAAAGTTGATTTTAAATACATAATATAAAAAAAAAATTAATATAAGTGATTCATTCTTCAAGGGCCGATTGCTTCAGTTCTAATTAACTAGCTGTCTCTCGGATTACTATGACTTTCGAGTCTATTCACATCTATTTAAGCAAATCAAATGATTAAATAAAAGCCCTGTTCTTAGTCAACTAGCTAATACCCAAATTTTGGTATAAGGCTTAACTAAGGGCCTATATCATCATGAGAGACAAATACACATCAATTTGATTGTGATTCCTTTAATTTTCAATACGTATTAAGCGCTAGTATTAATTAATATAGCTATTTATATAACGAAGTGAGGTTATGTTATAAAGGGCCTTTTCAATGTCAATTGTTTATTTTAGTTGGCTAGTTGACCGCAAGGGGGACGTTTTGTATGATTAATAATTTCATACATATCAAAAATTTGATCCTAATTTCACTTTAAAATATTTTAGTATTTATAAGTTATAACATAACCTCACTTTCTCACTTCATCATTTCAAATATTTATAATAATTAATAATACCGCTTAATAGTTATTGAAAATTAAAGGAATCCTAACCTGTCTCTCTTGATGATATAGATACTAAATTCAAATCGAAAAGTTAAACAACTAAGGGCCGGTTGCTTCACTTCTAATTAATTAGTTCTTCCTGGGAAAAGCTATTGATATGACTTTCAAATCTTTTCACATCTAGTTAAGCTAATCATCCTGACGGTTTCTGGCCCCGTAAGAAGCTGTGATATTTTGTCCTATGGAAGGGACGTAAAGAAGGTTCAAAAGGAGTATGTGCTGAGGGAGTTCCTCCTCAAACTAGAATGCACCGGTATGAATATATGTATATGTTCTATAGAAATTCACAATTTTCAATGAATGTATTTGGAATTAAGTACACATATAGTTCATGGACCAGGGAGTAACATAGTAAACAAATTTCTTAAAAAAGGGAAGTTGACTTGGAAATTAGAGAGGGAGTTTGTAGCTCCGAGTCCCAGCTTTCCAGGTATACGACTAGGGCTGTGGGGGAGCTACGCAACCAATTGAAAAAAAGTATAGAGTAGTATTAAATAGATCCTTTTGCTGTCCCCATTCGGTACCCTCGCTTGAACTCAAGTGCCTTTCTTAACATCTGAACACTCGCATATCCTAAATTGGCAACAAACTTGCCCGCCGAAGTCGGGCAATTGCTAGCCGAAGGCGAGCAAAGGGAGTCTAGGGGGCGCAGCCGAAGGCGGGCTTTGCGACTAGTATATAGATAATAATAATTAAAGACCTGTTTAGTTTTTAATTAATTAACAAAATAATCACAATGTTTTTTTTTTCTTTAGGTATGATTCTTTAACGGGTGTTCCTTCATGTCAACGTACCGTCGCCTTTGAACGTGCTTGTGTTCTTTTTAATGCTGCCGCTGTTTATACACAAATTGGAGCCCGACAGGATAGAGGAAGACCTCGAGGCCTCGATAGGGCAGCCGACGCTTTCCTCAGAGCAGCTGGCCTCTTTAGTTATATCCGAGATAATTTCACTAATGCGCCTAGTATGGATCTCGGGCCCGATATGCTCGATATGTTGCTCAATTTGATGCTGGTAAAAAAAAAAATATTCTTTAAATTAAATGCATGTGAGTGTAATTGAAAGAAGTAATGTACTTTCTTTTTATAAATTATTTTCTGTCTTTTGCACTATCTAAACAATTTGATTGCATCATCTGTAGTCGACGTCAGAGACCTCGCGTCCTTCTCAATCCTCTAAATTCTTGATCTAGCATAAGATTTTTAATGATAAGGAAAAAAAATGCTGAACAGTTATTTGTGTTTGGTGTTTGGCCTTCCTCAAGACAGATCTTGAGTTTATCTTTTCACATGATGTGGATGAGAACATAGTCTCAAGTTAAAGAGTTTTTATTATATTATCGGGAGTTCATACAATTCACTATTGAGTTCACTTGAATTTGAATTCACTATTTGTTTTATTTCAACATTTCACCCTAAGTATCTGCCGCCCTGCTATTACCTTTCTTATCATAATATAATGATTTTAAATTTCTTAAATATTAGCTAATTAATTTTACCGAAAAAAAAAACTTTCGTTCCAAGTCTATTGTTTTTATTTAAGTTTAGTAATGTATTAATCCCAAGACTCATTAAATTCAAGGACTAAATGAAGAAGACCTTTCTTTGTCTTAATTTTTTTGTTTTTTTTTTTTATTCAAATTCAAATTGATATAAAGAACGGACGGAAACGGATGAGTTTATCAGATAAGGATCTATCTTCTTAGACAAGGGCAACGACATTTCATTTTCTTTTTTTTTTTTAATGAATATTGAATTTGTTTACCTTATTTTGATTCTTCGTAATTTGCCTTTTCATTAAATCCAAATTTTTTAAATACGTACTTGTTAATGCTTCTACAAGTGTTTAAAAAACTAAAAATTCCTTCAACTTAGGTTAGTTTTATTAATAATAGTCCAAACAATCGCCTGCGTTTCTAATAAAAATCTGAAGATGTCTCTGGTGTATTCGACCCTGCATAGGCCGCCTTCATTTTTTTTTTATTTACATCAACTCCCACTCTTCCTATCTCTTTGTTTATTTTTGTATAACCACAATTTCTTCACAATAAAATAAATAAATATATTTTATTTAACTTATTATTATTCAAAGGTTCGTATTTATAATTCGAAATAATAATTGTTTGTTTTTATTAATTTAATACAATGGCGTAAGAAATAATTAAAAAAAAAAAGCTCCCATTTCATTTTAGGTTAAATTAACCTACTTATTTAATTTTATTTAAATTTATTTATCTTCCAATAAATTGATTGATTTGAAATAAATAAAAAAAAATATTAGAAATGAGTTATTTACGATTTTTGAGAATTTTTTTTATTTTATAAAAAAAATACTAAAAAAAAAAAAAAAACAATAAAATGAAACCAAGAGAGAAAAATTAAACATTCATTTTAATTTAAAATAATTATTTATGAAATTTCTTTTATAATTCCTCGATATGATTTTATTTTTTGAAATTGAATTTAGAAAGATGTCTAATTATTATTTTTGTTTTATTTTTTTAGGCCCAGGCCAGGGAATGTCTGGTGGAAAAGTTATCTCTCCAGGAAACAGAAGCGGGTGCCGAACCGAGTGTCTTGGCTCGGCATCATTTAGAAATTGCACAAGAATGTGCTCGATTACGACATGATTACACGGCTCTAGCTGAGCTCGTTAACTCGGCTGCCGTGAAACCTTATGTGCCCTATTCTTGGGTTTCTCTTGTTTGTGTCAAGGTATTCTTTTAATACAGCCATTGTTTAATTTTCGCCCTCTGCTTTGTTAATGTCAAGGGATTTTGGCATATAAATAAATAATATTATTTTTTTTGCCCAGGTGCAACATTATTCAGCGTTGGCGCATTTCCGTGCTGGCCAAGGACTCACTCTACTAGCTGAAGAGGCCGAAGAGGCGGCAGCCGTTGCAGCAGCTACAAAACAGCATACAACATCTGAAACCAAAACAAAAGCACCGGCGCCACCTCCACCGACGGCGACAACAACGTCATCGAGTACCAATTCGTCGTCATCAAGCAAAAATGGTCTTCGTAATTACACCAGTCAAGCGTTAAGGCATGCGACAAGTTTAGGAAGTCTCAACACCCTTGGTGGTCTCGGTATATTCAATATTTATTTATTTTTTTTAATTCCTTTTTGAGTGACGCCTCGTCTTTTTGCACAGGTAAAGAAAAATCAGCAAATAGCAAAATGAATGGGAAATCCCGGAAATCAGTAGCACCGCCGATAATAGCAACAAGCAAACCTTCAAATGGATCTTTAAGTAGTACAGCAAGTTTGGCAACGACAGCGAGCGGTGGCCCAACGGCTATTTGTCATCAGATTGTCGCTATTCTTTATAGTGACGAAGATGCAATCAGCGAGAGCCAATACAAGGATATCGGTAATGAAAAAAAAAAAAAAAGAAAATATTTTCTCTTGCCCTTTGGGTTCCAACCCTAAGGAATAATTGTCCCAACATTATTTTCTTTTAATAAGATCAGAATCAATAGAACATCCACTTAAAGGCTAATGGCCTCAGTAGCTGATGCGCCCAAAAAGCCTTAGTCCAAGAGCTGGCGACGAAAATGGGCAAGAGTTTTCTGAAGGCTAATATTTTCAGAATAGGTTGCATTTTAGTAATGGAAAGATACTCTAGAGCAGTGTTTCCCAACATGGGGGCGATCGCCTCCAAGTGGGCGATTTGGGTCATCAGGGGGTCAATAAATAAGTGGGGGGCGTTGAGTATTCATAGGGGAAAAAATTATTAGAGTTAAAAGAACAAAGATCAAAGAAAAATCTCCTGAGGATGGAAGATGACAAAATAATTGTCATAAAACCTATCTGAAGATAATTCCAATCTAGAATCGAAATGTCACTTTTGTTTTCATTAAATAAAGATTGACCGCTGAAAAAAAATTTGTTTTTATTTTCTTCATAAAAATAAATTTATTATTATTAGATTTTTAAAAGATTTGGGTTGATATCAGTGGCGGCGCGTCCACTAGGCAAACTAGGCGGCCGCCTAGGGCGGCAACCTGGAGAGGGCGGCAAAAAGGGAAAAAAAAATTTGAGATCAGGGAAAATTTTAAGGAGGGGGCGGCAAATTAAATTTTTAAAGTTTTTTTTTTTTGTTGGGGGGGGCGCAAAAAAAATATCTTGCCTAGGGCGGCAGAATAGCTTGCGCCGGCCCTGGTTGATATAAATAATAAAAATAGGTCAGGAGTATTTTTTTAAATTAATTATGGTATAATTTAGTTAATAATACAATTTAACAAAATAATTTCAAAGTTTCGGTCACTATTTTTGAAGTTGTTGCATTTATTCACTTATAAATGTAGATGAGATCACAGAATCGATTAATTTGATTTAATTTGAACCATGTACATTTGTGTATGTACCCATCAGGTATATTTCTGTAAGATTTATAAATTGATAATAGAGCTCAGAGTGAACGGACAAAACTGCTTTGGTTGTTTTTATATACGGTAATAAAATTGTTTAAAATAAAGCTTTATTATTTACACTCTGCTTCAAATTAGAATTAGGCATACAATGAAACTGAAAAGGGAGCGATAGGGGTTAGTCAATCTCCAGAATGGAGGCGATAGCCCACAGAAGGTTGGGAACCACTGGTCTAGTGCATAATCACGCTAAAGTGAACGGCTCGGAAGATATAGAAGGGTGAAATTTGTAATTTATTATTATTTTAATTTCAAATGAATGAACGATTTCAGGTCGTGCACATCTTAAAGAGGCGCTTTTGTCCCACGAAGAGGCCCAACGATTGCATAGGATGAGTCGCGAATTGAGAGGGAAAGCTGCTCTGGCGTCTGTACTGAAAAGGTGTCACGCACAGGCCCTTGACGCTTATGCCGCCACCGAAACCGAAGATGACTTCCAAGAGCTTATTAATCCTCCTCAAGTCGCTGGTATAGAAATGAAATTTAGAAAAAAATCATTTCCGTTATATAATTATTTTGTTTTGTTTTTTTGTTTTTAGCCTCGACTAAATTCCAGTTAAGCCTGACAAGTCCTGATTTTTCTCGACACCGTGTTGAGGATTTATTTCGTGGCCTGGGTCCCGTGGCCATATTCTCCGCTAAACATCATTGGACAGCCCCGAGAAGCGTCACTCTACGTGGCTGTGGCGGCTCCCTAACGCAGAGTAGTAGCGGGAATGCAGGCCTCGGTTTTAGCGTACGCGGCGATGGGCCTGTTGTCGTTGCGGCTGTTGACACCGGCTCTCTTGCAGATGTGAGTTTCCATCTTCCATTTAATATGCGAACAAGCCAGCAAATAATACTACATACTGCACCACTAATACTTTTAATATTCTTTGCATTTATATATTCTATGAATGTAAACAAATCTTCAAGCAGGCACTGGATGGGAATAGTACTAATAATAATTTTCTTTGCATAATGAAGACGAGGGTGCTCCCCGGGCTTGGCGTAGTTGGTAGCGGGTCTGCCTCGTATACCAAGGGTCGGGGGTTCGGATCCCAGGCAATCTGATGATTATATTTAAGCCATTTGGATACCAAATGGCTTAAATAAGAATGCCTGGACCCCCTATTGATATATTTACAAATAACGGGTATCGATTAAAGTCTTAAAGAGCCTAAGTTGCTGAAAAGACTGTGTGTATGTGTGGGTGTGAATGGGAAAAAAGTGTGAGTGTTAAAAAAAAAAAATTATTTTTATAATTAAGAAAAGCCCCGTTTGCCATCGGTACAATGTATACTAAAATTTATATAATAAAGAAATAGCCCCTAAATGGCCTCTGTAGCCGAAAAGGGTTAAAAATAAAAATTAAGAAAAGTCCGTAGGCGGGCCCGAGCCAGCTGCCGGGAGGTCCAGGGGGGGGGGCGAAGCCTCCCTCTCTAGACGCCAAGTTCGCGCAAGGCGGGCAACACGGCTTCTTATAATTAAGAAAAGGCGAGGGTCCGCCGAACCCGTGCGGCGTAGCTAGTACGCATATAAAACTTTATAGGTAAAAGGAGAAAAGGGCAAATTGAAGCCACGATGTCTTTCTAGATTTCAAATACTTTTAATTCAATTTGAGAGATTCTCAGAACAAATGGCCGAAAAGGGGAAAATATTATAAGAATCTAGAATAATAAATAATTTGCTTTTTTTTAAATAGAATTTCTCATTAAATAAATATGATTTTGTCTTGCCCCCCCCCCCCCCTCCAACACCGTTCCGATGCCTCTTATTTAATAAGGCAAAAGAATTTTTAATTGAATTGAATTTTTGCAGCTGGGAGGCGTGAAAGAAGGCGATTTGATTGTAAGCATCGGCACTCGAGACGTGAAATGGTCAACACACGAAGAAGTAGTTGCTCTGATCCGCCAAGCTGGAGCCTCGCTCACAATGCGTCTCGTGACGCCCATGGATAACACTTATGGAAAGCCGGCTGCTAAATGTGTTGTGCCAAAGGGCTCTGTTTCGGCTGCGAGTTCGCATTCAAGTAGCGGCGTGTCATCAGGTGAGCCAAGTCCCGCGGGATCATTATCGCATCATAAACGTCTCACATGGAATCCATTTCGTCGTGGAGGTGGTGGCAATTCATCACAAAATTCAGCATCAACGCCACCAAGCAATAACGTTATCCTCCGTTAAAAAAACAAACACTCGGTCGGGGTCTCGATTTTTAAAAACTTTTTTTTATTTTTATATATATGTTGTATATATAGCCTTTAGGCAATTTTCTTATTTTTTTGTTTGTTTATAAATCCGATTACAAGAGTCCATTCTATGTCAAATCATTCCATTATCGAAGATAGTGTGCTCGGGTCTTCCTCAGAACTGAGCTGAGGAAGACCACGAAACGTCGTAATAAAATTCTATCTCTTTTCAATTGTTAAGTGTACATATGTAAATTTCATTACCGATGATCGGGTAGAGGAGACGAATAATGATAAAAGAGAAACGTAACGAGAGAAAATCATTTTCGAGTTCAATGTGATTAATCAGATAATTTGTGGATTGCGTCAAGGCCGACGCCAGGGGGGGGAGGGGAGACTCCACCTCGACGAAATTATAAATAAAATTTAAAAAAATAATAATAATAATTTATATTCTTTAAAGTTTATTCATTTGGGAGCAGAAATAGGGTTATTTACAAGAGTTTGCAGTTATTTACAAAATCTTGTAAATAACTGTAAACAACTTATTTGAGTCAATAACTGTAAATAACTCGGGTGCACATGCGCGAACTCCGCGAAATATAAAATTCAAACAAAAACAAGATTCATACTTATTAATTTGACATTTTATATTTCTTTTTTTTTTTATATTCATATTAGCCATATCAAATGCTTCTTCTAGGATCAAATTAAAATAAAATTAAATAGGTTAGTTTATTCTTCTTTTTCAACATTTTTGTTTTATAGAAACCAAAACAAATATTATTTTTGAATTGTTTTTAAATCTTGAGGATTCATATAGTGATGGATTTTGTCAGAATTAACTTTTTGGGCCATATATATTCTAAAATTAATTTTCCATATGTTTAGTTCCTTATCAGAAACCTAAAAAATAAAATCAAACTGAATTAAATTATCTGATATTAATTAATTAAAGAAAATAATAAATGCGCTCACAATTGAAATGACAGTTGTAGGTTAGGTTACCATATTTAATTTTTGAATTTTTTGAATTTCATTAATTATTTTTGATTATATTATTCACTAAATAAAAAGCAAACAACATCGTCAATGTTCTAAAACATTAGGAGGCGATTACCCCTCTGGCTGCGGTGACAATTCGCCTTCAAAAACGCGGGCAGCTCAAATGCCCTAGCCTTTTGACCGGGCTCGCTTCATTGCTTCAATCAGCAAATATAAATTAAAATTAAAATTTCCCGAGAAAACAAAAATGTTAGTGGAATTACTTCAGAATGAAAATATTAAAGAGAAAAAATATTATTTTAAAAGGCTCCGAAAGTCAATTCTTTTTTTTTTTCCAATTACTCGGTAGAAGAGTCAGGATTTTTTTCCCGCCTCGCTAAACCGCGGTATGATTTGACGTTGAATCAAATGACTCACTCCTTAGGGCAATTCTCTATTTTCTTTTTTGTCACATCCCTGGAAATTTACATTTTCTTGATGGCATTATTATTATAATATGAGGTGTATTTGGCAGCCAAGGTGGAAAGTAAAAGATCACGATTATGTCATGACGTTTCGAGTGCCGATCGCACGATCAGTCAAAAAATTTTATTATAATCGAAGGAATTTTTTTTTAAAAAAAGAATTACAAAATAAAAATGGTATTAATATAAACAAAATTGCTTGAAAAAATTCTCTTTGGAGGTCGAAATTTGAAAGTAATGATGTTATCCTGAGAGGATAATCTTTAATTGTCTTTTCCAACTATTTTTTTTGACAAAATATAATCTTTTATTTTGTTTACTTTGACTGCCAAAACACTACACACATCTTGTGAACAATTTCAATTACTTGTAATCAGAAAAAAATGAGGCACTCGCCGGAGTTGAACCCACGATTAGGCCAAATTATCTTTTTTATTTTTTAAACGATTCAAAGCGTTCTAGTTGAAATCCTTTAATTGAGATCTTACTTTTGTGTTTAATTAATATCGATGGTTGACGTTCCACACGCCAAGTGCCTGTTGCTCTTCTTTTTGCCAGCCAAGAGGTGCTTGCTTAGATGAACACACTAATCTCCACCGGGGAGAATTTGGGTTCAAATCCCGGGAGTATCTCATTTTTTCTGTTCACGAATTTATATAGAAATTGGAATAAATATATATTTATCATGTCAAGTAAAGTAAATTAAATTAAAAAACACTAGATGATATGTTTCAATTTATTAGTAAAACACTTTTTCCGTTTGAAACATATAACCTTGTGTTTTTTAAAGCTTTTGTGGTTTGTATTATTATTATTATGGGAGTTTTAAATTTTAGGCCACATTTTGTATTAATTAATAATTATTAATTAATTAAACTGTGCAACGTTTGATTCATGGGAATGAGTGTAGATAGCGCTGATGTCTGTGTCTAACTTCATAGGAATGACTGTAGATGGCGCTGACGTTGTTGTATATATATTTATTAATTAATACAAAATGTGGTCTAAAATTTAAAACTCCCATAATAATACAACCTTGTTTTTTGTTTTTTTGTTTCAACTAACGCCATTTGTTACCTCCTTTTCTCCACCTTTTTCTTTCTTTACAATTTCTTTGTCGGATTTCTATTTTATTTTTTAATTTTCTTTAAAATAACAAAAACAAAAAAAAAAAATTATATATCTTCACTTAAAAGGGCCTTAAATTTTGTATATTGAATTTTATTCTAGTCTTTGAGATACATAAATCCTCTTTAATTTTTTTTTTCATCTCGAGTGAAAAAATTTAAAGAGAGAGCGCAAGTATTTTAAATAAGGCCCTTTAAATAAAAAGAAAAAATATTTTTTTTTGTTCAAATTTCATTTTATAGAAACAAAAAAAATGAAATTTTGGAGCAAATTTTTTTCTTTCTTTTTTTTTTTTTTAATTAAAATATTAATAAAATGTGTAATCACGTGATCCCTTTTTTTTTGTGACTAATCCCAAATATTTTCAAATCAAAATTTAATTTGATATTATTAAATAATTTTATTATTATTATTATTCTTTATAACTATTTTAATGTATATATAAATATATATTGTATAATTTGTTCATTTATTTGGTTTTTTTTTTTTCTTCCCCGAATGAATCCTTGAACAGGTCCAGGGAATATAATGATATACCTTTTAATCAGAGTTGGGTTATTTATAAAAATCCTGCAAAGAACTGTAAACAACGGTTATTTACCAATACTTTCTCTCTATGTATATTAACATATAGACCTACACAGTGGCGTATTCAGGGGAGGGCCCCCCCCCTCCCAAAGCCTTCGCAAAAAGAAAAAAATACTTATTATTTAAATAAAAATCTTTTGTTTAAATTTATTTAGACCTACGAGAAAAATATAATTTAGACTTCAAATATAAATGTTATTTTACTTGAAGTAAAAAGCTCATGTCCGCTGCAAGCGCAAGACAAAAGACCCCCCCCCTTCCTTTGTTCATCCAAGATATTTATTTATTCAAGAATGCTAAATCCAAAAAACATGTTCTTATTTGAAGAAATTCAAGAATTCCGGAGGGGGGGGGGGGGGCGAATTTCAAAAAACGATTTTAGATTTTCATCTAAGGAAGGTTTTAGCGAAGAAACCAAATTGCTATCTTTTTTTGGTTTAGAAATTAATGTAAAGTCAAAATTTTACCCATAAATGACCATTTGGGGCCCTTAAAATTGGAATTTCGAAGGTGATTTTTTTAATAAACTTGTATTAAAAATATGGTCTTTGTAACAGGAGAATAGAATAGTAAAGGAGTGTGTTGGCGGCAAAAAAAAAATAACCTCCTCTCTGTTTTTGATCTCCGGGTATACAAGTATTCTTTGGCTGATTTGTGCTGCACTCTTATGGAAACTTTAAAAATTATACTTATAATTCTAAAAGCCTCCACAGGGTCGCAGCACTAATCAATTTGAGATATCGTTTCCAATGATTATACCCGAAGATCAAAAACAGAGAGGAGGTTATTTTTTTTGGCGCCAACACACTCCTCTGTTTTTAAAAAACATTACACTTTTTTCTCATTCATTAACAATAACTGTTATATAAGATATCCGTTATTGATTAATATATCTATTGGGGGTCCAGGCATTCTTATTTAAGCCATTTGGTATCCACGACACGCAGTGGCGTATTCAGGGGGGGCTCAGAGGGGCCGCCCCCCCCCCCCCCAAAGCCTTCTCCAAAACCAAAAAATACCTATTGTTTTCCCTAATGATTTTTTTTTAAATAATTATTTCATTAACTCTCATAAATTCTAAAATCTAAAACTTATAAATAATTGAAAAAATCTCTAATATTTACAAATTTTGTATTAAAATTATTTTTTATTTCAAGAAAAAAAAAATTTTATTTTATTTGTTTTTATTTCTCTTTAAAATTTGTCCACTTTAAGTTTCTTAGACTTCTCCCCCCGGGTGTTCATAAAACTTTTGCCCCCCCCCCCCCCCCCCCCAAGCAGAAGCAGAAATCCTGGCTACGCTACTGACGACACGCGACTTTTGGTATACAAGGTGAGCACGCTAACCCCTACACCAAGCCCCGAGGGCCACTCTACTATTATTCTATTCTTCTGTTCAGTCACTGCTGTTACAAAAAGGATCAATGTAATAATTAATTATTATTCTTCATATGTTTTATTTAATTTAATTTTAATAATTGATTATCCGATTGAGGTAGGCCTAAATATCTATTATTTTCTAGCATTAGAAGTCACTTCTAGCCTCTGCGTTGGAATAAATTGAAATTCTTGGGTTTAATAAAATGCCACCCACCTACAGGGTATTATTATTTTATTCAATGCGATACATCATCATTTATTAGATAAAAAATTAATGAAAATAATAATAATAATTTATTTACAATATTTAACTTTATATAAAAATGAAAACAAAAAGATAAGATTTTGTATATTTTGTTCTTTTCTTTTTTTTTCCAAATCTACCTCAAAGATGGTGTAATTAAATGAATTTCTTATATATGAGAAATTTACATAAAAAATTTTATTTTATATTCTCCTATTTTCTCAATATTTTCTTATAAAAAAGAAAATTCGAATTTGTAAACAAGCACGGCAAAATCTCGGATGGGTAACCCTGAGGATACAGCGTGTGAAACGTCCCCCGGTATAAGTACGAGTATATAGATAAACAGGGTGTCCATAATTCAACATAAAAGCATAGCAAAAACTATGCAATAGAATGGGCAATGGCAGAATGAAATGATGCAATGAGTTGCAAAAACCACCACTCGATGGCGTGTCATAGTTTTATTGAGGACATGGGTATAAAGGTTTACAAAATATGCTCGATATGAGCGTAAAATCTCATTGTCGACGCACAAGGCCCCTGGTCCTTTGCTTTCTTTAAGCTCAGATAGATTCCCCAGTTAATGCTGCTTTCAACAGTTGGACATGCGTTTTACGCTCCCAGATGGTGGACATCATGCTTTGTAAACTTTTATATAGTCTATATATGGATAATTATGGGCAGGAGCAGCCAATAAATAGACTCTGTATGCAGATTCAATCACCGGAGACGTTTCGGTTCCTTTTATTTAAGAACCATCTTCAGTCCTTACTAGAAATATACATATAACATTAACAGTGTATATATAAAAAAATTATTGTACAAAATTATCAAACAAAAATTAAAATATTTTTGCAAAATATAATCATAAGATCAATTTTTATTTCTTTTATTTGCAAAAATATTTTAATTTTTGTTTGATAATTTTGTACAATAATTTTTTTATATATACACTATTAATGTTATATGTATATTTCTAGTAAGGACTGAAGATGGTTCTTAAATAAAAGGAACCGAAACGTCTCCGGTGATTGAATCTGCATACAGAGTCTATTTATTGGCTGCTCCTGCCCATAATTATCCATCTACACATCTCACAGCCACTACTTTGAACATATCTTTTATATATATGTTCTAATGGTGGTTTTTGAAACTCGTTGTTTTTTTTTTCATGCAATTGTGTTGCATAGTTTTTGCTACTGACTGTTTGCAAATTTTAAGTTTAGTTATGGATTTTTGAAAAATAATCGCTAAACGAAATAAACAGGGAATTAGAAATGTGTAAACAAGATCTTTAAGATCGATTTAAATGCCTTTGACGGCGTGCTAGTCGTTGCTTAGGAGAAAATGATGGGAATGAACAGAAAATTAATTATTTCATCCTTTCCTAGTCTTTAAAAAAAAAAGCAATAAATAATATATTCTTTCTCTATCACCAGGGACTTTATAAAAGAATTAAAATATTTACATTTATTGTTTCCTCTTAGATTGCGAGGGCTTATCAAAGACTTGCTTCATTCCCGCTGCTTGCGTGGTGGCAAATTTCAAATTTTGCGCCGTCTCGCTGACCCAGGGAGAATCGAATTGTGTCGTATCCTGATCGACCAAATGAGTGTATTTTGTCCTCCCGGAACGTCCGAAATTCTTCACTTGCATCACCTTTGGCAAAACAGTCTTATCAAAATGATCTTCCAAGGTTGCTGCCGAGAAATCTCTTTTGAAAATGTCCTCGTCGTTGTCCATGTAAAAGGCGCCACGGTGATAATATTTCTGTAGGAATTTGTATTTCCCTTTAGCAGCTTTGTTTGTAACTAGCCGAGGATTATTTCTCATTTCGGCTCTTCGTTCCTCTTCTGTTAATCCTCGGATTCGTTCAATTTCTAATCGTTCTTTTTCAATATTTTCACGTTCTTCTCGATCACGGCGGACCCGTTTCAACTCTCTCAATTTCCAGGCTTCATATTCGGCTTCATCATTATCCGTGTCAGTGTCGACATCCTCTAGTTGAGCTTCGCCGCCTAAAGCTGCCGCTCTGGCTGCCACAACTTCTTTTCGAATTTGATCTTCGACGAGTCTTATTGTTTCTTTCCGTCGTTCTTCAGCTATGCGTCGAGATTCCAATTCACTTGTTTTAGCTTTCTGGGCTTCTCGTTCCCGTTCTAGAACTGTAACCCGATCTCGGCGTCGTACAAAAACAGGCTTTAATCGAGGACCAGCCTCTTCGCCCTCGCTATCTGTATATTCTTCATATTCAGAACTTGAAGAAGCAGAAGAGGCCTCGGGTGAGCGACCTTCCTCCTCGCAAGCAAGAATATCATCCGTTTCTTGGCGGCGTAATACACGATTTCGAATTGCTTGGCGACGACGTTCAATTTCCGAGTCACTGAGATCATCGCCTTCCTCTAAATCACTTCCAACATCGGAGCCAACAGGCGCTGCATGCTCAGAGTCGCTCGATGCTTCTCTTTCTCGCCGTCTCGTTTCAATCACCTAATGAACAATCAAAAAGAACATAATAAGCATTTATTGGCTGCATGTGATCAACGATTTACTCGACGGTTTCGCTCCGCCAGCGCCAACCACGGTCGAGTCAATCTCAACCCACCTCCACTTCTTCGAAATCCCTCACTCCAAGTAAATGTTAATTAGATATTACTTCATGTATTTTTATTAAAATCAATTATCCCACCCAATGCAACATATTCACGGAACACAAGAGAGGCATCTTCCCAGCATCCCTATGCTGTTCAGATCACGACTAACAGAACAAATCAATTTCATTCTTCCTTTGTCCCCATGACCTCCCGTGATTGGAACAAGCTCCCTGCGTCTATCTTCCCCAAAACCTACAATCTTCAGACTTTCAAGTCTAACCTCAACAGGCATCTTCTCAGTTCCCGCAGTTGAGTTTCCCCTTTATGCTTCTCCTTTTGTTTTTATTTTCTTCCTGGCTGCATGTGACTATTGGTCATTATAGGTCTTCGGACCTTATGCACCCATTCCAAAAAAAAAAAAAAAAAATGTACCCGAAAAAAGATATAAGGGTGTGCGGCTATAAATATATATATATAAATATAGATGTTCTTTTTACCTGAGTGATTTGCTTATCAGATGTTGTCCCATCCATATATAGAATGGCTTATCAAGAATTTTATAATTTAGTAAAACGTTCCACAATCTTGTAAATTATTTAACGTGGAAAGCAGTCGCTGGTGTTATTTTCCCCACTACCTTAGCTTAATTCAATGGTCTCAGCATAGCTACTTGGTTTCTTTTAATTTATTATTGTCTTGTTCATAACTGTCAAAAATACCTACTGATTAACGTGGAATCTGTTATTCGTCGAGAGTGTTAATTATCCCGGTTTGAGATCCTAGTTCTTAACATATATAGCTATAATCTTAAACAAATTTCTTTTTATGCTTGATTGCTTAAAATTAAATGAACTGTACACACATGTCTTTAAATCGTACAATATGCATATATTATATTTTTCTCCGTGATTGCTATCCTGCCCATAAATACTAGAATGGCTTCTTTACAATTTTTAAGCACACGCCACATTTATATAATTTGAAGCACTGAAGCAATCGTTAGTTTAATTTCTCTATTAATCCAAAATAGCCGAAACATCTCAAAAAATACCTCGTTTATTAGATAAATAACACGAGAGTAACGCGATCCAATTTTATTCAGGAGATTTAATAAAATAGCAAAATAAAAATAAAAACGTACCTCAGCCTCATTAATTGGACGGCGATTTTCTTCGTGATCATGTCGATTTCGAATACGACGTAATCGTGGATCATTTGTTTGTTCTTCTTCGCCCTTTTCTTTCGATGCTGATTCATTTTCTTGACTTGGTGATCCTCCTCCTCGTCCAACTCGGCGACGTTTTACTTGTATGAAATCCTCCTCTTCTTCCTCTTCACTCGAGGTTAGAGGCGCATAATCAGGTCGTTTTCCACTCACATATCGATGTACCTTCACTTTTTGCATAGAAATCTCACCTTAAAAGAAAAAAAAAGAAATTCTTTTTTATAAAACATTTGCCCCAGAATCATCACTCACTTTAATTAAATTACCTTTTTCATTTTTAACTGGAACAGCTCCAGCTGTACTTTGAATTGATGTGGATAATGCAGCAGCGTTCATTTTTTTCCTTTATTAATATTTAATTATTGAAAAAAATTAAAATAAATATTTATAGGCTAGAATTTCATTCAGGTGATTATACTTTTTTTTTTTACTTTTTCTTAGATATTCCACTAAAATATATGATAAATATTTATGACAGAAAGATTCAGAAAATTCAATCTAACCAAAGATCACATATTAACAAGATAGGGCATTTCCAGATTGAAATTGTTTATGAATTGAATGCCCTCTAACGGGGACTTTTCAAACTAAAGATGCGCGCGAAAAATTCAAAGAGGGAAAAAATCTATCTTAATTGAATTTTTAATATTCAATTTTGAAAAATTTACAAATACTAAATTACTTTCAATAATATAAATTTTTTTAGGTCCATATAAATTTATATATTATTTTGGCCAAGATATATCGAAGTTGTTTTGAAAATTAAGAAAAAAAAAAATTGAATTTTAAAATATTATATATCAAATAAATTATTTATTTTTGTATTATCAAAAGTAAATTTTTTTCAATGTTATCAGAAAAGCAAAAATAAAAAGGTGAGATTTCAAAAAAAAAAAAAAATTTATTAACAAAAACAATATTACATTTCTCTTAATAATGTGTATAATATAAAAAGAGTTAAGGCTCAAACACACAGAACGCGAAATTCGCGACGCTCAGGCTACGCGCGTATTTCGCGGCGAAAGGCGTTTTTGCTAAGCCACACAGGAAGCGTAATCTGGGCGTACGATCCGGTATTGTGTATATGTTTCAACAACCTTTATTTAATGAATTTATAAATATTTTATAAATAAAGTATTATATTACGAAAGAAATAGAATATCATTGCAAAATTAGATTTTATTTAAATCTTATTTTATTAATAATAACTTTGATTAAATATTTTTCGAGGCTTGTAAATTAGAATAAGATAATACTATTCAATTACCTCGATTCGAATTTTTTACTAATCATAGATTGGCTGCCAACAAAAAACATATTTATTACACAATTATTAAATATAGACTATAATATAACTTTAATATTATTTACTTTTATTTAGTTAGAGGCGAAAAAAACAAGTGTTTTTAGCTCTATAAGTTTTTTTATTTCATTACTATCTTGATTATTTCGCCTGTTCGCGCGAAAGAGTTGTAAATTTGTACAACTCGAAAAAGCTGTCGCGCGAAAGAGAGCGTTTACGCCGCGTAAGTTCGCCCCCTGTGTGACGGGGATGATACAGTCTTGCCTTATACAACATTTCGCGCCCTTTCGCGGCGTTGAAAAAACGCCAAGCGACGCGAATTTCGCGTTCTGTCTGTTTGAGCCTTTATTGTTAAATAAACTTTTATTTGTGGCTAACTACATGAACATCATTTGTAGACTTAACAATGTAAACAATTTTTTTTTCCTATCGGCTGCCTGAAGCCATTCAGAAGTTTAGTGTATTGAATTGTATTTTATCGATGATAAGAAGAGAACGTTCCACACGCCGGTAGCTCGGGGTCACCCATCCCAGTTGGTGGCTGTTATCAGGCCAAACATTCTTTCAAATTTAAAGGTAATTTCTTCAAAATCAATATTAACTTTCCGGGGGTGGTAGCCACGAAATGAGATAAAATTTCTTTATTTACTTGCAATAACTCCGTTAACATGTGAATTAAAAGGACACTTAACTTTGGCTTAAGAAAATTCTTAATATGTATATATATATATAACTGTTTATATAATCTCAATCTTTAGAAATACATTTAAAAAATATGTTAATAATATATTAATAAAAATAGAAATATCATAAATGTTTGATTTTAGGCTCTTTCAATAGGCATGCTAAGAGCTATTTGTTTGTTTGTTTATGCGTTTAAATTAACACTCCTTTTTTGTTAGTTAACTTAATTATAGAGTAGTTGATGTGAATTTGTTTTTCTTAAGAGGCAAGAATAATATTTATAACAAGGTGCGGGGAAAAAACAACATAAAGGGAGAAATGTTTAAGAGGGAAGATAATAAATAAGTGCACGATCCTCTTTGGGAAGGGGGCATTATACAAATATAGAGAGATGCCCCTTTAAGCTGCCCATTATTCATTTATTGTACGAGTATAGAAGATCCTGACGATGGCATTTAGATGCCTAGTCCCCGAAACAACGAAAATTCAATTGAAATGAAAGATAATTTAGAAAAATTTCATCTCTCAGGACGTGAAACCTAACCCAACGAGGCGAGATCTCTACCTCTGTCCTTTTAGCTGAGTTTAAAATCTTATTTGTATAGTATAAATAATGGAATTGTTTTCAATATGCCAATAGAGAGTTGGAATTCAAGAATAAATGCCAGATTAGAGAGAGATCAGATAGAAGGCAGTGCGAAAAGACACTTAGTTTTTTTCGATTTTCTCAAAATTGGCTGCAACGATTTATTTTTAAATTCAAAAATCAATTATTTTTTAGCTCTTTAAAATGTATATTCTCATTTTGCGATTGAAATCTTCTCAAGACCACTTTACTCTTGTACTCCATAGAACAGATAGGAGAAATGGTTGCCATGGTAACAAAATATAAATATTTTCCCATACTTATAAATTTTACATCTTGAAATTCGAATGTACCGTACTGTCGGAAACTAAATATATGTCGACACAAAAAATCTGGCGTGACAAGCACAGAACATAATTTTCTCTTGCCGAAGGGTAAGAGAAAGTTGTGTGCTGTGCGACCAGTCACACCAGATTTTTTCTAATTTCCAACAAAGAATAATTTGGACGAAACCCAATTAATTATTTTTGATACGCATAATAATATTATAGCTTTTTTGCACTTATTTCATATTTAAGTTAAATTAAGTCCCCACTCAGCGGGTCTAATATAAAACAATTAAGCACACTTAGAATAGAAAAATATAAGCGTATATCACAGCGGGAAGAGAATCTTTCCTTCAAGCTTCCTCAACACTTGTAGAGAAAAAGAGCGAATCCTAAAAAGAAAAAAACAAAAATTAATTTGAAGGTCAAGGAAAAAGGAAAATGTTTTAAACTGTTACGTTCCAGCATCCCTTGGAACCCGGGGGAGGTGGTACTTCGCGCGACCATGAGCGCTAGCCCTCTCCGGGTAGGGGATGAGGGAGGGGAACATAAGACGGAGAAATTTGAGGAGAGACATGAGGGCAGTCTCCAGCAGAGTTGGGTTTTTACACGTTTTGAGTTTTAAAAAAATTGGGGATAAAATTTTAAAAAATAAAAAATTTAAAAAATTTTGGAAAAAAAAAGAAAAAAAAAAAAAAAAAAATTTTTTTTTTTTTAAAAAAAAAAAAAAAAAAAAAATAAAAAAAATTTAGGGGGGGGGGGGGGGTCTCCAGTTAAGTCTCCAAGAGAGTGCACGATGAAAAAGAGCCCTATTGGTTGTAAGAAGATTGCGCCCCAGTCACCCCGAAGCGTGGTATTAACCGTAACCCCAAAAAGAAAAATAAATATCTAAAGAAGACGAAACGTTTGTTTTACTGTTTCAATACCATCCCCATAACCTGTCATTTCTTTCGAGACCTGCATCGAGGAGCGCAACCAGGGATTTTCACCTTCGAGGTCAGCCGCTCGACAATCGGAGGTGCTAAATCGTTACAAAACTATCAATAGGATAGATAAAATGAATAGAAATAGGCCTAGGAGAAGCGAATAAAAAAAACATGGGGAATGACTTCCCCGAGACTTTCTCGTATATTCTTTTGGAATTACATCATTTGTTTATATTTACCCTTTTTTTTAATGACACTTGTATGATTTTGTTTTGATCTTGTATCAAAATTATCGAAAAATGTCTTTTTCTTCTGTGATTATTTCAAAAACCATTCAGTTTTCGGAAAAATATCAAAGAATAAAAACTTTTTAGAATTGAGTATTTTATCATAATATAACAAAGAAATTGAAAAGTTCGAAATTTCTGAAAAAACTTATTAGGTAAAGTACTACTTGCAAGTGACGTATTTACTCCAAAAGTTGATAGAAATCTACAATTTTAGTGTAAGGAGCATATACCAAATTTCATCCATCTAGCTGCTTTGGTTTTTAAGCAATCGTGTTCACAGACACACACACACATAATCCCCAAAATGGTATTTTTGGACTCAGGGAGGACTAAAACGTGGAGAAACTTCAAAATCTCGAAGTCGAATTTATTTTCGATTACAATACTTTCTCTTTATATTCTATACGAGAAAGTAAAAATATTTACAAAATTATGAATAAAATAACCTACTAACCTGATTGTTTTAAAATTAATAGAGCCTGTCCACTTATTATCCTCACATGGGCATCTGTATATTTTTCTCTATTTATTTGAAATAATTAAATAAAATACCCCCGCTGAGAATATGATAGCGTCGTCACTGTACCAACTGCACCAAGCCCGAGGGCAATACACAAGGTTATATGTTTCAAAATATTATTTATTTACCTAAACACATTATCTGCTTTGTGCTTGTGTTTTTAATTTAATTCACCCCGTCATTAAATCTTAATGTTTCAACGAGAGGAAACGTGGAAATTTTTTAAGCTTGGGTCGGTTAATCGATCAATCCAACTTGATCATCTAATTTTATTAAATTTATAAGCAAAGAGTATATCTTTTTAATTTTCTTTTTTTTTAAAGTGAAACTTTATTTTGATCGACACAAATTTTTTTCGTTTTCTATCAGCATGTCGCGTTACAAGCCGTGACGTCAAAGGCGTCCGTGACGCTACAGGTTATGACGTCACAAGCCATGACCACAAAAATAGGAAAGTTAAAATTTAATATATATGACGAATTATAAAAAAATAATTGAGTGATTTAATTTTTCAATTTTTAAGTTAGAATAAAAACGCGATTTTAATACCCTAAATTGAATAATTTTCTGAAAATTTTCAGTTAAAAGCCTACGATCCGAAAAAAGTTTCACTTGCATCGTGCTTTCATAAAACCACACAATGTTTTTATTTAATATGTTTATGGTATTTTTCGGCATCGGAGGCCATTTAGACCCCGTCAATTGATTAATATTCAATTCAATTGAAATAAATTTTTCACCCCTTTGACCTTTGGCACCAGATGCTAATGATCTACCATGAGCCATTGGTCAAGGGCATTTTTAATTATTATTAATAAAAGTGAACTTACAATAAGAAAGCACGCTCCAAGCAAAGATGCCTTTAAATTAACGTCAAGATTTAAAGGAAAGGAAACTCCAAAAATATCAGCATCTGTCAAAAATTCACGTAAAATTCCTCCCCATTTTTTAGAAATTCGACCAATTTTTTCTTCAGAATTATATTTAAAAACCTAAAAAAAAAAGAATAATTAAAATTAGGGTATCAAAGAAGAAAACTTGGCGTTTTTCCTTTTATACCTTATATATTCTAAAGAATTTATAGTGCCATCTTCAGTTGTCTAAGAGTCTTTTTGGTAATAGACTTGTCAAATAAGTAGTCTACTGTCCTTAAGCGAAACATCTTACAACAAAGCAAATTTCGAAATTTCCTTTAAAAACATGATTGATATTTATTCATAAGCAATTGTTAAATGTTTCAACTCTATTACCAAAAAGACAACTCGAAGATGGTCGAAACGTCGTCTTTAGAGGCTTCCTCCTCCGCACCCAGGGCCGGATCTAGGGGGGGGGGGGCAGTGGGTGCGTGTGCCCCGGGCGGCAGATATCAGGGGGCGGCAATTAAAGAAAGATTTACTAAAAAAAGGTAAAATGATATGAATTTTGTATACGAAATTTTAAGGACGGGGGCTGCAAATTAAATTTTGCCCCCCCCCCCCAAAAAAAATCTCATAGTTCCGGCCCTGTCCGCACCCTCTTACAAGGAAACCACACGGGTTGTGGGTCACCGATTTTATTCAAACTCATAGGATTTGAAGATTAGTATCTGGACATCAATTTCCTAAAGCAGTACGATGCACTACTCAAGAACACACTCAAGAAAATCGACTTTGAAGACTATCAAGATTTCCGAGTTCTATAAGTTTGAATAATTTTGTTTATATGTAAACAGTGACTGGTAGCCGAGAGAGTAAGCGCAACAGTCTAGTAAACAAAGAGTCGCTAGTTCGATGCTTGTTGAGGACATTTTTTTTTTTATTTCAATTCTCAATTCTCTATCCGTGTATACACTATCTCTCATATTAACATTTATAAAATTGAAATTAAATTAACAAATATTTTTTCAATATAAATTAACCTCTTTTATTTTTCATTACCACTCGCTACTAGTTTTCCCCGCCGTGCTGTTTTATCGACTAAAGTCTTATATGGCCTAAGTTTCCGAAAAGACAGTGTGCATGTGTATGTGAGTGGAAAATGCGTGAGTGTAAAAAAAAAAAAGATATATGAAAATATATGCAACGAATCGTCTTATTTAACAATAAGATGTTTTTAATTTTTATACCAAATTTCAATTTATTATAAATATTCGTATTTTCAGTGAGTAGCGAGTGGAAATTAAAAATAAATGATGTTAATTTCAGTGGCGTAGTGAGCTTAACTCGCGCCTGGGGCACAATACCTTTTTAGCGCCCCCCCCCCATTCGAAAACCATATATAACCTTGATAATATTATATGTAAAACATTCAAAATTATAATATTACACTGGCACTAAATTTAAAATATATTTTCCAGAAATTAATTATAATAAAAATAAAAATTATCCAGCAATTTTTTGTTTTGCGGTCAATTTGGCGCCCCTTTGTGAGTAGCGCCCGGGGCATGATGACCCCCCTTGCTCCCCCCCTCGCTACGCCACTGGTTAATTTATATTGAAAAAATATTTGTTAATTTAATTTCAATTTTTATAAATGTTAATATGAGAGATAGTGTTTATATACGGATATAGAATTGAAATTAAAAAAAAAATGTTCCCAACAAGCATCGAACTAGCGACTCTTTGTTTACTAGACTGTTGCGCTTACTCTCTCGGCTACCAGACACTGTTGACATATAATATAAATAAAATTATGCAAACTGATAGAACTGGGAAATCTTGATAATCTTCAAAGTCTCGAGTGTTCTTGAGTAGTGCATCGTACTGCTTTAGGAAATTGATGTCCAGATACTAATCTGCAAATCCTATGAGTTTGAATAAAATCGGTGACCCACCACCCGTGGGGACTCCTTGTTAGACAAAGATTTTTGTTTATGACCGAATACCTTGAATTCAACATCACGGCAGAGATAGGAAGTTCGACACAAACACGAAGGTGCTCGGATCACTAATTGTGGATAATTCATTTTATCAAAAACTACAAATTTTACACCGCAACATGTCGATGTCTGTTTTATTCTCCCAATCATTACACCTGGCGGACTCTCAACGGTCATTTCCTGAAACAAAAGAATTGTTTCGTTTAAAAATATCTCCTTGCGACGGGCGAAAATTCTACCTCTGTGTTCAAGGGTTAAGGTGCGCCTCTCGAAAAACCGTTAATAGCCGATTCAGAAGCTGGTTACTTCTCATAGGGAGACAAGCGTTTTTTTATCTTTAGCTCACACTTTTCTCTCATTCACACTCACCACTCACACACACATTCACACTGTCTTTTCGGCAACTCAGGCCATATAAGACTTTTACGATATCCGTTATTGATTCAAATACATATTGGAAGTCCAGGCATTCTTATTTAAGCCATTTGGATACCAATTGGCTTAAATAAAATCATCGAACTGCCTGGGGTCCGAACCCGCGACCTTTAGTATACGAGGTTAGGGAGCGTACAAGTATTACGTAACGCAATTTGGGGGGAGGGGGGGTCTGGTAAAATGTTACCATGCGTTACAAGGGGGGTGAGGGGGGGTTGAACAACGCGTTACGTAACTGGTATTTTAGCGACTTTCCGGTACTTTGTGCAACAAAATTGTGACTCCAAAAGGCATTTTGGCAGCTTCAGAAACACATTTTTAGTCGTTTGGATGAAAGATTTATAAAAATGAGCATTATTCTTAAATAATCAAAAGGATATACGAATTTATAATCGAGATCATGACCATCCATCCCTGTTTGAGAATAAATTTTACCTGCAGACAGATAGGACAGCAACAACAAGGTGAACATCCGAATGGCCTCCTCAATCGAATCACTTCATTTTGCAAAGGGTCATAGATTTTCATCTTATAAGGATGAAGAGTTCCTAAGCAGAGTCTTGAGCACCAGTGACTATCTTCAAAGGCAAAGAACACATCTTGCGATTGATTAAATGCAGCTCCTGGAATTGGAATCTTAATCCTGTACTGATTTTTCGCTCGCATTCCAGTGAGTGCTAGAATAATTTAAAAAAACGATTAGATTTTATGATTTTAATTGAAAATGTTGCAACTCTACCTTGAAGGACATCCGTAGATTGTTTGATAAGGAGATATTCAATTGTAGAAAGGGATGCCAGGGCTTGTTTAGCGGGGCCCGAGCCTGCAGGCACATTGCCACCTGGGAAAAGAAAAAAATTATATAGAGGCGAGGTGAAGGTTATAGCTTGGATCGTACAAATCCCCTCCCTGTCTACAATAATTAATGGACCAATCCATCAGAGAGTAAAGCAACAATCACAAAGATTGTTGCTGTTAAGAACCAAAGCATGGCTGATTCTCAACTCAGGTGGGTGGTCAAGAAACAAGCAAAAAGATAAGGTGGGACATCAATTTCCTAAATGCGCTAGTCAAAAACTCTCGAGAATCCGAGTTCTATTCAAGTTCGCACACATTTTCACAGCTGTTCGTTATATTATTGTTAAATAAAACGATTCGTTTCATATATCAAATTGGATATGGAACGACACGTTAGCCATTTGTCATAGAATAGGCCTGAAAATATGTCGAAATTATCAAAACTTCTTCTTCAAAGTTTATTTTCTCGAGTGCTGAAAAGTCCCTCCTAAGCTTAATAGAAGGGCACATGACTCTAACGTGCTTTGTTATATATGCGGCTCTCTCACTCTCAAAAACAGGAGAGAGAACATAACCACATTCGTAAAAACAGCCTACCCATCTTATTTTGGTATAAAATTAGGAGACCAAGACAAAATATTTGAACCACATACTGTATGTCATACATGCTTTGCAAGTTTGGGGAAAAGGAAAAAAGGGAAAAAAAAAACCTTTACCCTTTGGCATTCCAATGGTATGGGGAGAGCAAGAAAACAATGTGGTTGATTGCCATAAGACCCAAATCACATTCCCGTGCCTGAACCGCCCTAGCTTTAGAATCTTCAACATCATCTTCAAGTGAAAAGTCAAATCATGATTTACTTCCTCCCCAAAAAAAAAAACAAAAATTTAAAAAAAAAAAAAAGAAAGGGTGGGGGAAAGTTCCCAAAAAAAAAAAACAAAATTTGGGGTGTTGGAAGGGATAAAAATAATAATTTTTTTTTTTTTAATTTTTATATTTTTTTTTCCAACAATGAATAGAAATCACCCTTCAGAATTAAAAGCGTTGAAAAAAAATTTAATTTCGCAGCCCTGTGGATTAATAGGAGACACATTAACGAAGGTGCCAGATGTCGATACATTTAAAAAAACAAAGGATAATAACAAACAATGAAATGAATATTCCAAAAAGCGGAAATAACATGCAAACACACAAGAGAGAGCGTAGCAAGTAACTCACGATTAGTAGACGAATTCATTTGGGTGATGTCCTGTCTGTTGAAATTAAAGTCTTAATCAATTTGATAATTGTTATTGATTGTTGGAAAGTTGCAATAAGTGTGTTGTTAGTTACACATATTTATATTGATTTTGATGTTTATTATGATTACATGTTTTTTATATTTGTTTTGTCGTTGTATTGAATGTTTATATTAAAACGCTTCCTTTTTTACTTCTACCTATTTTTTCCAAAAAGTTATGGTCCCAGTATTCTAATAATTATTTTTGAAATTTGAAGATAGAACTCAAGATTGAAAAATGGAAAAAGAATTATTTCAAAGAATTCCCGTATTTGATGGACAGAATTTTAATAATTGGAAATTCAGAATTGAAACCGTATTGGAAGAAAACGATTTGGCTAAAGTCAAGAATACGGTAGGTAAAATTTCATTAATATTGGCAAGTTTTTCAGGGAAAATTCCCTCCCTCCCTTTATTAGCCAAGGCGGCCATTCGGATCGCTCCAAATGGATGTCATCATTCCTAACGATATTATTTGTTCCCCACTCATGGTCAGTTTTGGAGTGATATCGATCATTTTTGTTTATTTTGGATGGATGGAGGATCGGAAGGAGAGGGGCGGTAAGCCAATTTTTTCGAGATATATGCAAAATTAAGGAAAATTTTGAAGAAATACGAGGACCACATTAACCATTAAAACCAAATGGGCTAATCTTTACTAGAAAGTTCGCTCCCACCAGAGAGCGCTGACGTGCTTTACTCACGATTCTCTTGTTCTCCACTTTGTGATTCGTTCTTTAAATTTAATTTTAAAATCGCCATGATAATATTCAACATATAACATATACGTGAGGCAAAAATAAAAAAAAAAACAAAAAAAAATAAAAAATAAAAATATTCAACATAACATGCTTTGGAAAAAAAATAGTTTATGATTAGAGAAGGAGGCCGACAGGGCGGATAATATTTTAAAGGACTTGCAGGGATCCCTTGTCAGAGAGCCGCCGGGGGCGGTTCTGTTTTAAATAAAAAATATTCAACAACTTTTTTTTTTTTTTTTAAACATTCACACTTTTTTCTCATTCACACTCACACTCACACACACATTCACACAGTCTTTTCGGCAACTTAGGCCATTTAAGACTTTGACGATAACCGTTGTAATATGAATATTATCTATTATGGGTTCAGGCATTTTTATTTAAGCCATCTGGTATCCAGATGGCTTAAATAAAATCATCGGACGCCGGGCCAACCCCGGTTGGGAGGGCCCCCCCCCCGGGGGGGGGGGGGGGGTTTAAAAAAATATTCAACAACTTCCAGATAGCCCCTGGGTCCGTGAGCCTCCATCGGAGGTTCTCATAAACAGTAATTATAGAAAAAATTATTCTTTGTTTTTTTTTTTTTTTTTTTTTTTTTTTGAATTATCATCTGAAGTTAGCTCCTTTATCATTTATTATTTAAAAAAAAAATAAACAATTTTCGTTAAAATTATTTTTTATATTTTCAACTCTATTTAATTAATTTCTTTACTTATCTCAATCAGAATACGTCAGGCGCAAGGTTTTTGTCATCTGAATTACAATGGAGAACGAAAAAAACCAAAAAAGTAAGTAAAAATACATTTTTTAATGGTTAATGTGGCCCTGGTATTTCTTCAAAATTTTCCTTATTTTTGCATATATCTCGATCAAATTGGCTTACCGCCACCTCTTGGCCGCAGGGGGGGGTTAGACTAATAAAGGGAAGGGAGGGTGAATTTTCCCTGACAAACTTGCCAATATTAATGAAATTTTACTTACCGTATTCTAGACTCAGGCCAAAAAATTGTATGCTGTGCGACCAGTCACACCAGATTACCCCCCCCCCCCTTCCCCCGAGAAACTCCACTGAATTCGTCACTGATTGGAGGTAAATTAAATGATCAAGATATAATCTGTCACTTGCTATTAACTTTACCTGAAACTTGTGAAAATGTAGTTGTCGCTATCGAAACTTTAGATTCAAAATCTTTAACTGTAGATTTTGTTAAAACTCGTTTGTTGGATGATTGGAATAAAAAGAAGAATTCATCAAAATGTGAAAAGTTTAAAGAAGCTATGTTTAATAGGAAAGAGGATGCAGCCAAATAATTGAGCCTCTATTCAATAATGAACACTCTTTATTGGGACGTTTCGGCTGGGATCAACCAATATAAGATTCATACTATCACTTGTTGGTATTTAAAAAAAATAAATACTTCTCCAAATTGGCTTCGTAATTTGATTATTAATAAAACAATAGACAATGGCCAATACAAAAATTCACCTCAATTAATTACATTTATTAATTGCAAATATTTCGATGTTAATACAATAACATCATCGTCAGTGCATTCTACAAATATAGTGAAATATTACAAAATAGTTGTTAGACAAAAATATTCATACCTCACTTACAAATGTTACAGGTGAAAAACAAAAATTCCAAATGTTGACAAAAAATTGTAAAAATAAATAAAATGCAAGTTTGAAACTAAGGTGCTATCGGAAACTAAATATATCTCGACACAAAAAATCTGGTGTGACTGGCGCACAGCACACAACTTTCTCTTATCCTTCGGTAAGAGAAAGTTGTGCACCGTGCTGGTCACACCAGATTTTTTGTGTCGAGATATATTTAGTTTCCGATAGCACCTTAGTTTCAAACTTGCATTTTAAATGTTGACTGCTTCAAATAAACTATGGTTATTTTTCAAAATTTTAATCTCATATTTGGACATTTTATACACAATATATACCCGTATTCATAGTTGTTCCTTAAGGAAGAAGGAACCCTTAAACCTCATTTCTTGTTTCATAAACGTTCCTTGAGCCAAAAGGCTTCCCTACATGCTCCCTTTTCCCAAGGGAAGTCGCGAGGTCACTTAAGGGAGATTTTTATAACCTTTTATAACCTATTTCTTATATTTGTAAATAAATTTATTTTTTTTTTCTCGTCAACCAGGGTCTATTTGAATCGCTTTCTGCAGAAAGGCATCTAGTCCATTTTCAGTTTTTTGATAAAATTTTTTTCAATAGGTCAACACATCGTTTACCGCATAAAAGGCACTTGTCCACCAAAAAGTGAGACTTCAGATTTCATAATTCATCATTTAAAATCCTCATATTACGTTTTTAAACAGTTTTTGGCCTCTTTTAAAATATGGACATGTTGCCTTTCTGCCGTAAGCGATTCATTTGTTCTGAATGTCAATTAATAAATTTAATTTAAATATTTTAAATATATACCGTATAAATATTTATATTTATTAATTTAATGGATTAAAATTTCAAATAAATATGGATAATGATTTTTTAAACAAATCATCAGACGAGTAATTTGAAGACAAAAGGGAAGGTAATCGAATTCAATTGTAACCTTCTAAAAAATATCTACGAGATTGTGAAAATAAAATAGAATTTGTTGATCAACTTCCCTTTCGTTAAGGATACAGAGACTCTTGTTCGAGTAGTACATTCCTGAGCCATATAATTTTTTGACACTCTTTCCCATGCTTCTGCCTTTTCTTTTAAAGTAATGGCATATATTTGTTTTATTTTCAATAGCGTTTTCTTCACTCACAAATTGGGCAAAAAGCAATTTCTCTTACTCAATGTAATTTTTTATTTCCATTTGATTATTTTATTTTGACCTGTAGACCTATATAATGAAAAATGAGACAATTTTGGTTCGGGTAAGGTTAGTTTTGGGCAGTCAAATTGCTAACTTCATATCATTTATCACTAAAAATCCCTAAAATATTACTTCCAATTGCCTCCTTAGCAAAGGAAGACCTGAGATCCCTCTATGAAATAAGGAGGCCTTGAGTTTTCAAGGCTTCCTTAGGAAGGCTTCCTTTTCCACTAACAAGTAAGATAAGGCTTGTTTATGAATACGGGCAATAGAATCGTAAATAAATACAAAATTTCATAAGAATTGGAAAAAAAATTTTAAATGCCTAAAAAGTTCTAAAGGGGACCCCCCTTTTGAATCGAAATTAACATACAAATCCCTATAGGAAATTAACATTGTTCCTATGCGAAGATAAGGTGGAAAGTTGTGCACCGTGCTGGTCACACCAGATTTTTTGTGTCGAGATATATTTAGTTTCCGATAGCACCTTAGTTTCAAACTTGCATTTTAAATGTTGACTGCTTCAAATAAACTATGGTTATTTTTCAAACTTTTAATCTCATATTTGGACATTTTATACACAATATAGAATCGTAAATAAATACAAAATTTCATAAGAATTGGAAAATAAAATTTTAAATGCCTAAAAAGTTTTAAAGGGGACCCCCTTTTGAATCGAAATTAACATATAAATCCCTATAGGAAATTAACATTGTTCCTATGCGAAGATTAGGTGGAAAGGGAATTTAAAAAGAGTAGAGAGAGACGATAATGTTTGCAAGTGAGAGAGAGAGAGAGAGAGACATATATGTTTTCTTTGAAACAATTAAAGACACAAATAAATTTTAAAAAAATGGGAATTTAAATAATAATTGATTTTTAATCTAATAAAAAGAAAAAGATTTAAATTCCGTTACCATGGCAACCAGTTCTATCTTTCCTATGAAGAACAAGAGTAAAGTGGTCTTCAGAAGATTTCAACGGCAAAATGAGAATATACATTTTAAAGAGCATCTAAAAAATAGTTCATTTATGAATTTTAAAAAAAATCCTTGGAGGGAATTTTGAGAAAATCGAAAAAAACTGAAAAAGTACATCAGTAAAGTACTAGTACTTTTTGGCCGATTTTGTTCAAAAGCTTATTTTGAGATTCTTCAAAGGTACCTAAGTTAAATATAAAATTTCAATCCGCTAGCTCAACTCCTTCATGCTAAAAATCTGTCCACACACACAGACACACACACATACATACATACACACACACAGACCAATTTGCGGGACCCACTTTTTTGGACTCAGGGGACCTCAAAACATGTATATCCATCAAAATCTCGACATCGAATTTTTGACATGATCGCAATACTTTCTCTCTCCATATATTTCATATATAGGGTACGAGAAAGTAAAAATTTATAAAAAAGTTGCCATAAAAAATTATAAAAGAAAAAACGTGTATAATCAAATATTCAAATTCAAAATATGTTTAATAATAATAAATATTTATCGAAAAAACAAAAATTCTCAAATCATTTCCCTAAAAACAAAACAACACATCATAGCAACTGCTAAACCCGACACAATCCCTTTGAAAATTAATCGCCTTACTTCCATAAGCTTTTATAAAACATTTCTCCATAAATTCCCTTTTAATCCTATTATCCTCATGATATAGGATTTTACAGTCCGCAAAATTAAATTTATGCGAAAAATTTTCAGCATGTTGGGCTAACGCAGTTGTTAAATTCCCTTTTAATCCTATTATCCTATTATTTTGTCAACATTTGGAATTTTTGTTTTTCACCTGTAACATTTGTAAGTGAGGTATAAATATTTTTGTCTAACAACTATTTTGTAATATTTCACTATATTTGTAGAATGCACTGACGATGATGTTATTGTATTAACATCGAAATATTTGCAATTAATAAATGTAATTAATTGAGGTGAATTTTTGTATTGGCCATTGTCTATTGTTTTATTAATAATTTAAAAAAAATATTACATTCATTGGACAAAAAATGCAATTAACTTGTATTGTTAACTGATGACAACTCTATTTATATATGTAAAATATAAATATGCTCTTTGAAGGCTTGAAGATGGCAGGATTGATCCCAGCCGAAACGTCCCAATAAAGAGTGTTCATTACTGAATAGAGGCTGAATTATTTGGCTGCATCCTCCTTCCTATTAAACATATCATCTACAGCCACGTTCTATTATTCAATTTAAAGAAGCAACATTTATTGGAAATAGAAATAAGAAATCGAAATCGAAGGTGAGATGTTATGAATGTGGAAGAGAGGGACATAAACGACCTGATTGTAACAAGTTTAATAACGGAAGACATCAAGCAAATTCCTCTACTGGAGGTTCATTGGGCCAAGTATCTTTTATGGTGTCAAGAAATGAAGGTGAAGAAAGAAAAAATAAGGCAATGGTGATGAATAATTTGGATTTTGTCTGGTTTATCGATAATGGAGCAACGGATCATTTGGTGAATGACGACTCCTAATTTTAATCATCGTCTACTTTAAAAAATCCAGTGACTATTGGATCTGCGAAGAGGAGTGCCAATCTGGTGGCTTCGAAGTAAAATCATCTCGAATATGGAAGAGAAGAGATACCTGGGCCCTAATTCATAAAGACTGACAATGCGACAATTGTCAAAAATTGACATAAATTGTCAAGCTTACACTATGATAATTATTTTATTGTCAACTGCTAAATAGCAGTTCAATTACAACGATTGTCAACACGTTTCATAAAAAAATTGTCAGTTAATACAAATTTGTCACTTTCTACTTCCTTCTACCCAGTCTTCAGATGCTCATTTTTATTTTTTAAGTAATGTCCAATTGGACCGAAACTAACCGAGCCGAAGCCGAGAAAGTTCCCTAGTTGTTTAAATTTTTTTTTCCAAACAGGCTGAATCTTAACCGCACCGAACCCGGCAAATTCGGGACCCCTGCAAGTTGTTTTAAATTATATTCGAATCCCCAACCGAGAATTCTTCAAGTTCCTTAATATAGGCCTAGTTTTTGAATAAATAAAATATATACATATATAGGTTAATGTCACCTTCATATTTCTTCTATTTTTTCGTTATTTTTATATAAATCTGAATCAAATTGTCTATGCCACTTTTATTTTTGTCTAACAAAAAGAATGGAGAGAGAAAAAAACGAAAAAGTTACCTTTCATAGAAAAAAAATAATCGTCATCATATTTAATTCAGGCTTATTTTCATTTATTTAATTTATAAATATTTTAATTAAATATAATTATATTACCAAATAAACAAAGCATTGTTGCAAATTAGATTATTTTTTTTAAATAAGCATTATATGATATAACTTTAATATTATTTCCTTTTAATCTATTCGATGTAAATAAATGTGAATATATTCTATGTTATACGACACAGCTTTTAATGCCTGTCAGAATTTTTCTACAATTGTCATACAAAAAAAATTGTCCCGACAATTCTCGTTTCATAAACAAAAAGTGACAAATTATTCGTGACAAATTGTCAAAATTCACCTATCAGCCTAGAAATTTTATGAAACCAAAAAGTGACAAATTGACATGACAATTTTACAAAAATGTCATTTTTTACGTGACAATTAAGTCAAGAGCGAATTTTTATGAAACAGGTATTCGACAAATTGACAAATTGTTGCCTGTCACCTGTCACCTGTCATTGTCAGCTTTATGAAATAGGGCCCTGGTGAAATAGAAAATGTTTTATATGTACCTAATGTAATTTATTTTCTGTGAGACGTTCTTTATGCAATGAATTTTAGTTTTGATTTTAATTCTTTAAATAATCTCTTGATATGTAATAAAGGGGTTGATTATTTTGATTTCTGGAAAATATATTTTAAATTTGTAACTTTAAAAGTGTAATATAATAATTTTGTATATTTTGTTATTTTCTTTTTTTTTTAAAGAAAACATCCAAATCTACCTCAAAGATATAGATGTTCTTTTTACCTGAGTGATTTGCTTATCAGATGTTGTCCCATCCATATATAGAATGGCTTATCAAGAATTTTATAATTTAGTAAAACGTTCCACAATCTTGTAAATTATTTAACGTGGAAAGCAGTCGCTGGTGTTATTTTCCCCACTACCTTAGCTTAATTCAATGGTCTCAGCATAGCTACTTGGTTTCTTTTAATTTATTATTGTCTTGTTCATAACTGTCAAAAATACCTACTGATTAACGTGGAATCTGTTATTCGTCGAGAGTGTTAATTATCCCGGTTTGAGATCCTAGTTCTTAACATATATAGCTATAATCTTAAACAAATTTCTTTTTATGCTTGATTGCTTAAAATTAAATGAACTGTACACACATGTCTTTAAATCGTACAATATGCATATATTATATTTTTCTCCGTGATTGCTATCCTGCCCATAAATACTAGAATGGCTTCTTTACAATTTTTAAGCACACGCCACATTTATATAATTTGAAGCACTGAAGCAATCGTTAGTTTAATTTCTCTATTAATCCAAAATAGCCGAAACATCTCAAAAAATACCTCGTTTATTAGATAAATAACACGAGAGTAACGCGATCCAATTTTATTCAGGAGATTTAATAAAATAGCAAAATAAAAATAAAAACGTACCTCAGCCTCATTAATTGGACGGCGATTTTCTTCGTGATCATGTCGATTTCGAATACGACGTAATCGTGGATCATTTGTTTGTTCTTCTTCGCCCTTTTCTTTCGATGCTGATTCATTTTCTTGACTTGGTGATCCTCCTCCTCGTCCAACTCGGCGACGTTTTACTTGTATGAAATCCTCCTCTTCTTCCTCTTCACTCGAGGTTAGAGGCGCATAATCAGGTCGTTTTCCACTCACATATCGATGTACCTTCACTTTTTGCATAGAAATCTCACCTTAAAAGAAAAAAAAAGAAATTCTTTTTTATAAAACATTTGCCCCAGAATCATCACTCACTTTAATTAAATTACCTTTTTCATTTTTAACTGGAACAGCTCCAGCTGTACTTTGAATTGATGTGGATAATGCAGCAGCGTTCATTTTTTTCCTTTATTAATATTTAATTATTGAAAAAAATTAAAATAAATATTTATAGGAAAATAGCAAAAAGCAGAGGACTGAGTATCTCCCCTTGCAACAGGCCCTCGGAAACTTGAAATTCCCTTGAATTCTCACTTCCCTGTGAGACACTCATTGTTGCTCCCTCGTACATTATCATTAATAGCCTCAAGATTTTCCCGTTTAGACCAATTTCGTAAAGTTTATGCCACAATTTAAAATGAGAAACAGAATCAAAGGCTCGTTTTAGATCTATAAAAATTCCGTAGACTCTTCTATTACCTCCCTTAAGTTGCAAGTTCACCACCGAGGAGAGAGTGGGAATTCATTTATTGTACGAGTATAGAAGATCCTGACGATGACATTTAGATGCCTAGTCCCCGAAACAACGAAAATTCAATTGAAATGAAAGATAATTTAGAAAAATTTCATCTCTCAGGACGTGAAACCTAACCCAACGAGGCGAGATCTCTACCTCTGTCCTTTTAGCTGAGTTTAAAATCTTATTTGTATAGTATAAATAATGGAATTGTTTTCAATATGCCAACAGAGAGTTGGAATTCAAGAATAAATGCCAGATTAGAGAGAGATCAGATAGAAGGCAGTGCGAAAAGACACTTAGTTTTTTTCGATTTTCTCAAAATTGGCTGCAACGATTTTTTTTTTTTAATTCATAAATCAATTATTTTTTAGATGCTCTTCTGAAGATCACTTTACTCTTGTACTCCATAGAAAAGATAGGAGAAATGGTTGCCATGGTAACAAAATATAAATATTTTCCCATACTTATAAATTTTACATCTTGAAATTCGAATGTACAGTACTGTCGGAAACTAAATATATGTCGACACAAAAAATCTGGCGTGACAAGCACAGAACATAATTTTCTCTTGCCGAAGGGTAAGAGAAAGTTGTGTGCTGTGCGACCAGTCACACCAGATTTTTTCTAATTTCCAACAAAGAATAATTTGGACGAAACCCAATTAATTATTTTTGATACGCATAATAATATTATAGCTTTTTTGCACTTATTTCATTTTTAAGTTAAATCAAGTTCCCACTCAGCGGGTCTAATATAAAACAATTAAGCACACTTAGAATAGAAAAATATAAGCGTATATCACAGCGGGAAGAGAATCTTTCCTTCAATCTAACTTAATACTTGTAGAGTAAAAGAGCGAATCCTAAAAAGAAAAAAAAACAAAAATTAATTTGAAGTTCAAGGAAAAAGGAAAATGTTTTAAACTATCAATAGGATAGATAAAATGAATAGAAATAGGCATGGGCGTAGCCAGGGGGAGGCAGGGGGGCCGTTGCCCCCCTGGCTGGTCCTAAAAATTAAAAAAAACAAGCAAATATATATTTTTCCCATTGGGAATTTTTTTAACACCCCAATCCACTACATTAATTTAATTTTTTTTTTTATTTAAATAAATAATTAATAATCTATGTATATATTAATTGCAAACCCCCCTCTCGCCCTAACGAGGGGTTGGCCCCCCCTAACAAGATGTCTGGCTACGCCCATGGAAATAGGCCTAGAAGAAGCAAATAAAAAAAATATGGGGAATGACTTCCCCGGGACTTTCTCGTATATTCTTTTGGAATTACGTCATTTGTTTATATTTACCCTTTTTTTTTACATAAAAGTGATGACTTTCATGTATTATTAGGGTGCGTCACACCTGCGCTCTGCTCCGCTCGCGAGCTGTTGTTGTTGTTGTTTTGAGATGCTCGCGAGCTGCTCGCCGCGATCCATCTCTTTGGATCGTTGGAGGTTCGTCAAAATAAATAATTTCAACGAGCAACGAACTTGAGGCGAACTGCTGGAGGGAGAGAGGAGGGTGTACACCCTTAGAATGTAATATCTTCTGATGACGACAAGAAATTGTCGAAATACGTATCAAGTGTTAATTTTTTAATTAATATAACCTTTAAAACAAATAACCTAGTGTTTAATTTGTATATTTAATAAATCATATAATTTTAAAATATTCAAAAGGATGTGGCGTGCCAAGTAATATGAATGATAATAGATGGAGGCTAGGCTCTTGGCAATGAAAAAATAACTTTTTAGAGTGTTTCCTCAGAATATTTCGAAGGCATTTATTGTGGGTAGGTGTGAGTGAATGAGTGTGTGTGTGTGTGTGTGTGTGTGTGTGTGTGTGTGGTGGTATCTATCGTGACGGGGTATGTTTATGTTTACATAGTAGTATTGTTGTAAGAAAATTAACGAATAAATAAACCAATGTTGTTCCTGTAAGAAGGTATTCATTTATTTCTGTGTACCACGCAAAATAGACTGTAAAGTTTATCATTTATTAGCACTTCTTCATCCGCGGCTGTACAAATAAAATAAAATAATTAGGGTGAGTTTATACCTATTTAACTATAGAAATCAAAATTAACAATGTTATTATACCTCACTCTAACGCCACATACAAGTTGAAATTTCGGAGCGAAACGTCTGAGAGGCAGATCTATGCATGATAGGGGGGGGGACCACCCCTCGCAAGCAATAAGGCGTCAATGCATGGGCGTACCCAGGATCAAATCTAGAGGGGCATGGTCAGATCATGGTCGTCAGGGGGGGGCAGATCATGGTCGTCCAGATTGTGACATAGCTATTTTTTATATAGAGGGGTAAAGCCTTCGAATTAAAGGCCTAAAAACCCTCGAGTCCTAACAAAAAGAATCATTCCCCGTCGCCAACCACCAATTTTGTTTCGTTTCATCACTTTATAAAAATTTAATTTTTTTTTTTTTTGTTGCTTCTAGGGGAGGGCAGCTGCCCCCTGCCCCTCGCTGGGTACGCCCATGCGTCAATGAGAAATAATTTATTTAATTATATCAAATAGATGGCTCAAATCAAACGGAAGAGATTTAAATAGATCTCGATGCCTTGACCTTCCGTTTGATTTGAGCCATCTATTTGAAATAATTAAATAAAATACCCCCGCTGAGAATATGATAGCGTCGTCACTGTACCAACTGCACCAAGCCCGAGGGCAATACACAAGGTTATATGTTTCAAAATACTATTTATTTACCTAAACACATTATCTGCTTTGTGCTTGTGTTTTTAATTTAATTCACCCCGTCATTAAATCTTAATGTTTCAACGAGAGGAAACGTGGAAATTTTTTAAGCTTGGGTCGGTTAATCGATCAATCCAACTTGATCATCTAATTTTATTAAATTTATAAGCAAAGAGTATATCTTTTTAATTTTCTTTTTTTTTAAAGTGAAACTTTATTTTGATCGACACAAATTTTTTTCGTTTCTCTATCAGCATGTCGCGTTACAAGCCGTGACGTCAAAGGCGTCCGTGACGCTACAAGTTATGACGTCACAAGCCATGACCACGAAAAATAGGAAAGTTGAAATTTAATATATATGACGAATTATAAAAAAATAATTGAGTGATTTAATTTTTCAATTTTTAAGTTAGAATAAAAACGCGATTTTAATACCCTAAATTGAATAATTTTCTGAAAATTTTCAGTTAAAAGCCTACGATCCGAAAAAAGTTTCACTTGCATCGTGGTTTCATAAAACCACACAATGTTTTTATTTAATATGTTTATGGTATTTTTCGGCATCGGAGGCCATTTAGACCCCGTCAATTGATTAATATTCAATTCAATTGAAATAAATTTTTCACCCCTTTGACCTTTGGCACCAGATGCTAATGATCTACCATGAGCCATTGGTCAAGGGCATTTTTAATTATTATTAATAAAAGTGAACTTACAATAAGAAAGCACGCTCCAAGCAAAGATGCCTTTAAATTAACGTCAAGATTTAAAGGAAAGGAAACTCCAAAAATATCAGCATCTGTCAAAAATTCACGTAAAATTCCTCCCCATTTTTTAGAAATTCGACCAATTTTTTCTTCAGAATTATATTTAAAAACCTAAAAAAAAAGAATAATTAAAATTAGGGTATCAAAGAAGAAAACTTGGCGTTTTTCCTTTTAAACCTTATATATTCTAAAGAATTTATAGTGCCATCTTCAGTTGTCTAACTAAGAGTCTTTTTGGTAATAGACTTGTCAAATAAGTAGTCTACTGTCCTTAAGCGAAACATCTTACAACAATGCAAATTTCGAAATTTGCTTTAAAAACATGATTGATATTTACTCATAAGCAATTGTTAAATGTTTCAACTCTATTACCAAAAAGACAACTCGAAGATGACCGAAACGTCGTCGTTAGAGGCTTCCTCCTCCGCACCCAGGGCCGGATCTAGGGGGGGGGGGGGGCACACAGTGGTCCGAATTGAAAAAAAAGTGGCCAAAATGAAAAAAATGAACTTTAGAATAACTAGAAAACCACAAGCCCATTGGATACAGAAATGTTAAGGGCTTTTGCCCCTAAAAGGATTTAGAGTTATCCCTGCTAACGGAGGAGAAACAGGCCCCTGAAGTTAGCCTTCAACTTCTGAGCTGAGAGCGTCGTTTATTTTAGTGAATTTCAATTTGTGTTTTAAAAGGTTTAACTTCAACCAACTTCCACCAAATTTGCTGGGGCTTAACCTTGATCTAAGTAGTTGAAATTTCATACTTCTTCATACATACATAGATGCATAAGTAAAAAGTCCCGCATTATCCCACTCTATCGAAAGCATTTTTAGTTTTGCCATAGTGCAAGTAAAACAAAACTGTCATTACCTTCACCTCGATTTGCCTCCTTTAAAAAATTTTCAATAAAAACCAACAAAATTCATGGATTGATAAATTATTTTTTTTTTTAATAAACTTACTTAAAAATTTAAATCATTGTTTTATAATACAGTAGAGTCTTACTAATCCGGAGTAAACCTGTCCTATGCCAGATTCTGAAAATGCCAGATTACCGGAAACATTTAAAAGAATGCAAAATTTAATATTTATCTCTTGAAAAAATCTGTAGCGACATTTTGTTTTCTTAAATTAGCCCTATTTTAGGCTGAGATTTGTTAAAATATTTTTTTCGGATTCAGTAGCCTCAAATACATAAATAGTAGTACTAATCTTCAAATCCTCTGAGTTTGAATAAAATAGGTGACCCACCACCCGTGGGGACTCCTTGTTAGACAAAGATTTTTGTTTATGACCGAATACCTTGAATTCAATATCACGGCAGAGATAGGAATTTCGACACAAAGACGAAGGTGCTCGGATCACTAGTTGTGGATAATTCATTTTATCAAAAACTACAAATTTTACACCGCAACATGTCGATGTCTGTTTTATTCTCCCAATCATTACACCTGGCGGACTCTCAACGGTCATTTCCTGAAACAAAAGAATTGTTTCGTTTAAAAATATCTCCTTGCGACGGGCGAAAATTCTACCTCTGTGTTCAAGGGTTAAGGTGCGCCTCTCGAAAAACCGTTAATAGCCGAATCAGAAGCTGGTTACTTCTCATAGGGAGACAAGCGTTTTTTTATCTTTAGCTCACACTTTTCTCTCATTCACACTCACACACTCACACACACATTCACACTGTCTTTTCGGCAACTCAGGCCATATAAGACTTTTACGATATCCGTTATTGATTCAAATACATATTGGATGTCCAGGCATTCTTATTTAAGCCATTTGGATACCAATTGGCTTAAATAAAATCATCGAACTGCTTGGGGTCCGAACCCCGCGACCTTTGGTATAGGTTAGGGAGCGTACAAGTATTACGTAACGCAATTTGGGGGAGGGGGTCTGGTAAAATGTTACCATGCGTTACAAGGGGGGTGGAGGGGGGTTGAACAACGCGTTACGTAACTGGTATTTTAGCGACTTTCCGGTACTTTGTGCAACAAAATTGTGACTCCAAAACGCATTTTGGCAGCTTCAGAAAAATTAGATTTTTTTACTATTACATTAACTTTACCTGCTCAACCTATGGTTGGTGGGCAAAGTTAAAATTGAAGTCGATAGCTTCAAAATTGTGGCCTCAACCTCAACCTTTCAAAATCAGCAGCAAAATCAGATGCGCACCTTAAGAGTAGAAATAATAAAATTATTAGGACCTATAATTAAAACTTTTTGTTTTCTAATAAAATTGCCGAATCTAGTTCTTCAACCGAACATTACACATTTTTAGTCGTTTGGATTAAAGATTTATAAAAATAGGCATTATTCTTAAATAATCAAAAGGATATATTTATTTATATTCGAGATCATGACCATCCATCCCTGTTTGTGAATAAATTTTACCTGCAGACAGATAGGACAGCAACAAGAAGGTGAGCATCCGAATGGCCTCCTCAATCGAATCACTTCATTTTGCAAAGGGTCATAGATTTTCATCTTATAAGGATGAAGAGTTCCTAACCAGAGTCTTGAGCACCAGTGACTATCTTCAAAGGCAAAGAACACATCTTGCGATTGATTAAATGCAGCTCCTGGAATTGGAATCTTAATCCTGTACTGATTTTTCGCTCGCATTCCAGTGAGTGCTAGAATAATTTAAAAAAACGATTAGATTTTATGATTTTAATTGAAAATGTTGCAACTCTACCTTGAAGGACATCCGTAGATTGTTTGATAAGGAGATATTCAATTGTAGAAAGGGATGCCAGGGCTTGTTTAGCGGGGCCCGAGCCTGCAGGCACATTGCCACCTGGGAAAAGAAAAAAATTATATAGAGGCGAGGTGAAGGTTATACAGGGTTACCACGCGTCCTACTTTCGGTAGGACAGTCCTACAATCACAATGAATGTCCTACGTCTTACAATGAAGCCTAATGTGTCCTACTTTGAAAATAAAATATTAAGTTGGATTTTATAAGTCTGTATAATCGATTTCTAAACGCCCGGATGAAAGAAATAAGTGTCAGTAGAGTTAATCAAAGCGGAATTGCTTGTAAGCGTTAATTGTAAAGAAAATTGCGTACAATTTTATGAGAAAGTTCGAAACAACATTAAATTATTAAAATGCGCGAAGAGTGATGAAAAATATAAGTTCAGACATTGAATGTTGTCATTAAATAAATAACTTAAAATAAATTAGAAATATCTTCACCTAAAAAAATGTATATACACTACCGACAGAAAGTTTGAGGCAGGTTGCAATATTTTTACAAAAATTAGAATAACACGAATTTTTTATTACAAATATTTATTTTATTTATATTATTTATGAAATTCACCCTTAATATAAACCATTTTAAGCAAAATAACAAAAAAAAAAATTATGTTTTTATATTTTTGCTTCATCAAAATAGTCACCTCGATTTTTAATCACTGCAGCACATATAGAAGGCATTCTTTTAATGAGTTTCTGGAGAGTTTCGTGCGATTTCGTTCCATTTAGTTTTTAATATATCCCAAAGATTATTTGTAGAGGTTGGTTGCTCTTCCCTTACTCGTCTATCCAATTCATCCCACACTAACTCGATTGGATTGAGATCCGGTGATTGGGGTGGCCACTCCATAACAGTAAGTATGCTACGTTGCTCTAATTCTTTTAAAAAGCCTTTACATAATTTACTTGTGTGTTTAGGGTCGTTGTCATGCATAAAAATAAATTTGGAATTAAATAATCTCTCTCCCGTTGGAATAACTTGGTTCTCAAGAATGTTTCTGTACACTTCTTTTGTCATGATCCCATCTATTTTATGCAGTTTACCAACGTTGTTATTTCCAAAACTTCCCCAAACAACAATGGATCCACCACCGTGTTTAATTTTCGGTAGTAAACACTTTTCAGAATACCTCTCTCCAGTAAATCTTCGAACAAAAGTTCGACGTTTACTTCCAAAAATTTCAAACTTTGATTCATCCGTCCAAAGCACATTTTCCCATTGTTGGATCGTCCAATTACAATGGTTTCGAGCCCAATTTAATCTCTTTTTTTATTTACTGACCTTAACCAAGGTTTTCGGGCAGCTACACGGCCGAATAGCCCAAATCCTTGTAATCGACTTTTTACCGTAGAAGTGCTGATGGGAACTTGATTTTGCTGGTTGTAGAGACATCGAATTTTGTCTGCCGTATATCTTTTATTTGAAAGTGAAATATTTTTAATTTGTCTATCTTGACGATTTTTTTGTTTTTTTTTGGCCTGCCCGACCTTTTTTTGCTGGCATGAGACCCAGTTTGGCGAAAACGCTGCAATGTCCTTTGAACACAACACCTGGAAATTTTCATTTTCTTCGCAATCTTTACTTGGGAATATCCTTCCTCGGCATAAACAAGAATTCGTTCTCGTTGTACTTCAGTTAATTCTTTTTTTTACCCATTTTGAGGAAAAAAAATTAAATTTTTTAATAATAAATCAATTAATTTGATGTTTTTAATAAACAATTGAAAAAGTAATTAAAAACTAAGTAATCACCTTAAAATCAGCTCACTAATAAAAGAAAAACTAGTCTTTGTCTATAATTTACTTGTATGTTTGGTGTAAATTACTTGGAAATAATAAAATCAAAAAAAAATCCTCTAATTCAAGGCTTCTAATATAATAAGTTATTAAGTTATTTTAAAACTTTTAATTTTAGAAATTCTCTTAATTATTTTAACCTATTGAATTTATTTAAAATTTCTTATAAAAATGAATTTCATAAATAAGGTATTTGAAATAAATATTTTTGTGAAAAAATTAGATTTTTCTGCTTTTATATAAGACTACTGTAACCTGCCTCAAACTTTCTGTCGGTAGTGTATATATATATATATATATGTCCATTTCCTATTGTCCTACATTGAGCATTTTAATATGTGGCAACCCTGAGGTTATAGCTTGGATCGTACAAATCCCCTCCCTGTCTACAATAGTTAATGGACCAATCCATCAGAGAGTAAAGCAACAATCACGAAGATTGTTGCTGTTAAGCAATGCCAAAGCATGGCTGATTCTCAACTCAGGTGGGTGGTCAAGAAACAAGCATCCCCGTTTAAACATAGGATTTGAAGGTGAGGACATCAATTTCCTAAATGCGCTAATCAAAAACTCTCGAGAATCCGAGTTCTATTCAAGTTCGCACACATTTTCACAGCTGTTCGTTATATTATTGTTAAATAAAACGATTCGTTTCATATATCAAATTGGATATGGAACGACACGTTAGCCATTTGTCATAGAATAGGCCTGAAAATATGTCGAAATTATCAAAACTTCTTCTTCAAAGTTTATTTTCTCGAGTGCTGAAAAGTCCCCCCTAAGCTTAATAGAAGGGCACATGACTCTAACGTGCTTTGTTATATATGCGGCTCTCTCACTCTCAAAAACAGGAGAGAGAACATAACCTCATTCGTAAAAACAGCCTACCTATCTTATTTTGGTATAAAATTAGGAGACCAAGACAAAATATTTGAACCACATACTGTATGTCATACATGCTTTGCAAGTTTGAGGAAATGGACACAAGGCAAGCAGAAATCTTTACCATTCGGCATTCCAATGGTATGGGGAGAGCAAGAAAACAATGTGGTTGATTGCCATATGACCCAAATCACATTCCCGTGCCTGAACCGCCCTAGCTTTAGAATCTTCAACACCAACAATGAATAGAAATCACCCTTCAGAATTAAAAGCGTTGAAAAAAAATTTAATTTCGCAGCCCTGTGGATTAATAGGAGACACATTAACGAAGGTGCCAGATGTCGATACATTTAAAAAAACAAAGGATAATAATAAACAATGAAATGAATATTCCAAAAAGCGGAAATAACATGCAAACACACAAGAGAGAGCGCAGCAAGTAACTCACGATTAGTAGACGAATTCATTTGGGTGATGTCCTGTCTGTTGAAATTAAAGTCTTAATCAATTTGATAATTGTTATTGATTGTTGGAAAGTTGCAATAAGTGTGTTGTTAGTTACACATATTTATATTGATTTTGATGTTTATTATGATTACATGTTTTTTATATTTGTTTTGTCGTTGTATTGAATGTTTATATTAAAACGCTTCCTTTTTTACTTCTACCTATTTTTTCCAAAAAGTTATTGTCCCAGTATTCTAATAATTATTTTTGAAATTTAAAGATAGAACTCAAGATTGAAAAATGGAAAAAGAATTATTTCAAAGAATTCCCGTATTTGATGGACAGAATTTTAATAATTGGAAATTCAGAATTGAAACCGTATTGGAAGAAAACGATTTGGCTAAAGTCAAGAATACGGTAGGTAAAATTTCATTAATATTGGCAAGTTTTTCAGGGAAAATTCACCCTCCCTTCCCTTTATTAGTAAGGCCGGCCATTCGCGATCGCTCCAAATGGATGTCATCATTTCACTACACGATATTCATTTGTTTTCCCCACTCATGGTCAGTTTTTGGAGTGATATCGTATTTTGGATGGATGGAGCGATCGTGAATGGCCGGCCTAAAAGAGGTGGCGGTAAGCCAATTTTTTCGAGATATATGCAAAATTAAGGAAAATTTTGAAGAAATACGAGGACTACATTAACCATTAAAACCAAATGGGCTAATCTTTACTAGAAAGTTTGCTCCCACCAGAGAGCGCTGACGTGCTTTACTCACGATTCTCTTGTTCTCCACTTTGTGATTCGTTCTTTAAATTTAATTTTAAAATCGCCATGATAATATTCAACATATAACATATACGTGAGGCAAAAATAAAAAAAAAAAAAAAAAAAAAATAAAAAATAAAAATATTCAACATAACATGCTTTGGAAAAAAAATAGTTTATGATTAGTGAAGGAGGCCGAGAGGGCGGATAATATTTTAAAGAACTTGCAGGGATCCCTTGTCAGAGAGCCGCTGGGGGCGGTTCTGTTTTAAATAAAAAAATATTCAACAACTTTTTTTTTTTTTTTTTTAAACATTCACACTTTTTTCTCATTCACACTCACACTCACACACACATTCACACAGTCTTTTCGGCAACTTAGGCCATTTAAGACTTTGACGATAACCGTTGTAATATAATATTATCTATTATGGGTTCAGGCATTTTATTTAAGCCATCTGGTATCCAGATGGCTTAAATAAAATATTCAACAACTTTTTTTTTTTTTTTTTTATTTATTTACCCGTTTAAGCCATAGGCCATTGGGTTTATTCAACAACTTCCAGATAGCCCCTGGGTCCGTGAGCCTCCATCGGAGGTTCTCATAAACAGTAATTATAGAAAAAATTATTCTTTGTTTTTTTTTTTTTTTTTTTTTTTTTGAATTATCATCTGAAGTTAGCTCCTTTATCATTTATTATTTTAAAAAAAAAAAAAAAATAAACAATTTTCGTTAAAATTATTTTTTATATTTTCAACTCTATTTAATTAATTTCTTTACTTATCTCAATCAGAATACGTCATGCGCAAGGTTTTTGTCATCTGAATTACAATGGAGAACGAAAAAAAACCAAAAAAGTAAGTAAAAATACATTTTTTAATGGTTAATGTGGCCCTGGTATTTCTTCAAAATTTTCCTTATTTTTGCATATATCTCGATCAAATTGGCTTACCGCCACCTCTTTTGGGCGGGACATTCGCGATAGCCCCCCCCCCCCAAAATATAAAAAAAAGGAGCGATAACCCCCCAAAAAACCGACAATGGGGGGGAAAAACAATAAACACCCTGGAATGGATGGAAGCCATCCATTTGGGGGGAGCGGGAATGGCCGGCCCTTAGGCTAATAAAGGGAAGGGAGGGTGAATTTTCCCTGAAAAACTTGCCAATATTAATGAAATTTTACTTACCGTATTCTAGACTCAGGCCAAAAAATTGTATGCTGTGCGACCAGTCACACCAGATTACCCCCCCCCCTTCCCCCGAGAAACTCGTCTGGATTCGTCACTGATTGGAGGTAAATTAAATGATCAAGATATAATCTGTCACTTGCTATTAACTTTACCTGAAACTTATGAAAATGTAGTTGTCGCTATCGAAACTTTAGATTCAAAATCTTTAACTGTAGATTTTGTTAAAACTCGTTTGTTGGATGATTGGAATAAAAAGAAGAATTCATCAAAATGTGAAAAGTTTAAAGAAGCTATGTGTTTAATAGGAAAGAGGATGCAGCCAAATAATTGAGCCTCTATTCAATAATGAACACTCTTTATTGGGACGTTTCGGCTGGGATCAACCAATATAAGATTCATACTATCACTTGTTGGTATTTAAAAAAATAAAGGAAGGGAAAAAGGGGAAAAAAAAAAAAAGGAAGAAAAATTGGGGCGGACACAGACACAACTTTCTCTTATCCTTCGGTAGAGAAAGTTGTGCAGTGTGGACACCAGATTTGGTGTCGAATGTAGTTTCGATAGCACCTTAGTTTCAAACTGCATTTAAATGTTGACTGCTTCAAATAAACTAGATATTTTCAAAATTTTAATCTCATATTTGGACATTTTATACATATATACCGGTATTCATAGTTGTTCCTTAAGGAAGAAGGAACCCTTAAACTCATTTCTTGTTTCATAAACGTTCTTGAGCAAAAGGTCCCTACATGCCCTTCTCCCAAGGGAAGTCGCGAGGTCACTTAAGGGAGTACATAACCTTTTATAACCTATTTCTTATATTTGTAAATAAATTTATTTTTTTCTCGTCAGCAGGGTCTATTTGAATCCTTTCTGCGAAAGGCATCTAGTCCATTTCAGTTTTTTGATAAAATTTTTTTCAAAGGGTCAACACATCGTTTACCATAAAAAGGCACTGTCCACAAAAAGTGAGACTTCAGATTTCATAATTCATCATTTAAAATCCTCATATTACGTTTTAAACAGTTTTGGCTCTTTTAAAATATGGACATGTTGCCTTTCGCGTAAGGATTCATTTGTTTGAATGTCAATTAATAAATTAATTTAAATATTTTAAATATATACCGTATAAATATTATATTTATTAATTTAATGGATCAAAATTTCAAATAAATATGGATAATGATTTTAAACAAATCATCAAGACGAGTAATTTAAAGACAAAAGGGAAGGTAATCGGAATTCAATTGTAACCTTCTAAAAAATATCTGAGATTGTGAAAATAAAATAGAATTTGTTGACCTTCCTTTCGTTAAGGATACAGACTCTTGTTCGAGTAATTCCTGAGCCAATAATTTGACACTCTTTCTAACTTATACTACTTTTAAATATAATGGCATATATTTGTTTATTTTCAATAGCGTTTTCTTCACTCACAAATTGGGCAAAAAGCAATTTTCTACTCAATGTAATTTTTATTTCCATTTGATTATTTTATTTTGACCTGTAGACCTATATAATGAAAAATGAGACAATTGGTTCGGAAAAGGTTAGTTTTGGGCAGTCAAATTGCTAACTTCATATCATTTATCACTAAAAATCCCTAAAATATTACTTCCAACTGCTCCTTAGCAAAGGAAGACCTGGGATCCCTCTATGAAATAAGGAGGCCTTGAGTTTCAAAGGCTCCTTGGGAAGGCTTCCTTTTCCACTAACAAGTAAGATAAGGCTTGTTTATGAATACGGGCAATAGAATCGTAAATAAATACAAAATTTCATAAGAATTGGAAAAAAAAAATTTTAAATGCCTAAAAAGTTCTAAGGGGACCCCCTTTTGAATCGAAATTAACATACAAATCCCTATAGGAAATTAACATTGTTCTGCGAAGATAAGGTGGAAAGTTGTGCACCGTGCTGGTCACACCAGATTTTTTGTGTCGAGATATATTTAGTTTCCGATAGCACCTTAGTTTCAAACTTGCATTTTAAATGTTGACTGCTTCAAATAAACTATGGTTATTTTTCAAACTTTTAATCTCATATTTGGACATTTTATACACAATATAGAATCGTAAATAAATACAAAATTTCATAAGAATTGGAAAATAAAATTTTAAATGCCTAAAAAGTTTTAAAGGGGACCCCCTTTTGAATCGAAATTAACATATAAATCCCTATAGGAAATTAACATTGTTCCTATGCGAAGATTAGGTGGAAAGGGAATTTAAAAAGAGTAGAGAGAGACGATAATGTTTGCAAGTGAGAGAGAGAGAGAGAGAGACATATATGTTTTCTTTGAAACAATTAAAGACACAAATAAATTTTAAAAAAATGGGAATTTAAATAATAATTGATTTTTAATCTAGTAAAAAGAAAAAGATTTAAATTCCGTTACCATGGCAACCAGTTCTATCTTCCTATGAAGAACAAGAGTAAAGTGGTCTTCAGAAGATTTCAACGGCAAAATGAGAATATACATTTTTAAAGAGCATCTAAAAAATAGTTCATTTATGAATTTTAAAAAAAATCCTTGGAGGGAATTTTGAGAAAATCGAAAAAAAACTGAAAAAGTACATCAGTAAAGTACTAGTACTTTTTGGCCGATTTGTTCAAAAGCTTATTTTTGAGATTCTTCAAAGGTACCTAAGTTAAATATAAAATTTCAATCCGCTAGCTCAACTCCTTCATGCTAAATCTGTCAACACACACAGACACACACACATACATACATAACACACACAGACCAATTTGCGGGACCCACTTTTTTGGACTCAGGGGACCTCAAAACATGTATATCCATCAAAATCTCGACATCGAATTTTGACATGATCGCTAATACTTTCTCTCCATATATTTCATATATAGGGTAACGAGAAAGTAAATTTATAAAAAAGTTGCCATAAAAAATTATAAAAGAAAAAACGTGTATAATCAAATATTCAAATTCAAAATATGTTAATAATAATAAATATTTATCGAAAAAACAAAATTCTCAAATCATTCCCTAAAAACAAAACAACACATCATCCAACGGTAAACCGACACAACTTTGAAAATTAATCGCTTTTCCATAAGCTTTTATAAAACATTTCTCCATAAATTCCCTTTTAATCCTATTATCCTCATGAAAGGATTATACAGTGCAAAAATTAAATTTATGCGAAAAATTTCAGCATGTTGGGCTAACGCAGTTGTTAAATTCCTTTTAATCCTATATCCTATTAGAAGGAAGGAAAAGAGGGGGAAAAGAAGAAAAGAGAGGGAAAAAAAAAGGGGGGGGAAATTTAAAAAAAATATTACATTCATTGAACAAAAAATGCAATTAACTTGTATTGTTAACTGATGACAACTCTATTTATATATGTAAAATATAAATATGCTCTTTGAAGGCTTGAAGATGGCAGGATTGATCCCAGCCGAAACGTCCCAATAAAGAGTGTTCATTACTGAATAGAGGCTGAATTATTTGGCTGCATCCTCCTTCCTATTAAACATATCATCTACAGCCACGTTCTATTATTCAATTTAAAGAAGCAACATTTATTGGAAATAGAAATAATAAATCGAAATCGAAGGTGAGATGTTATGAATGTGGAAGAGAGGGACATAAACGACCTGATTGTAACAAGTTTAATAACGGAAGACATCAAGCAAATTCCTCTACTGGAGGTTCATTGGGCCAAGTATCTTTTATGGTGTCAAGAAATGAAGATGAAGAAAGAAAAAATAAGGCAATGGTGATGAATAATTTGGATTTTGTCTGGTTTATCGATAATGGAGCAACGGATCATTTGGTGAATGACGACTCCTAATTTTAATCATCGTCTACTTTAAAAAATCCAGTGACTATTGGATCTGCGAAGAGGGGTGCCAATCTGGTGGCTTCGAAGTAAAATCATCTCGAATATGGAAGAGAAGAGATACCTGGGCCCTAATTCATAAAGACTGACAATGCGACAATTGTCAAAAATTGACATAAATTGTCAAGCTTACACTATGATAATTATTTTATTGTCAATTGCTAAATAGCAGTTCAATTACAACGATTGTCAACACGTTTCATAAAAAAATTGTCAGTTAATACAAATTTGTCACTTTCTACTTCCTTCTACCCAGTCTTCAGATGCTCATTTTTATTTTTTAAGTAATGTCCAATTGGACCGAAACTAACCGAGCCGAAGCCGAGAAAGTTCCCTAGTTGTTTAAATTTTTTTTTTCCAAACAGGCTGAATCTTAACCGCACCGAACCCGGCAAATTCGGGACCCCTGAAGTTTTTTTTTTTTTTTTAAAAAAACTTTCCCCTCTCCCCCCCCCCCCCCCCCCCACCCCTTCTTTAAATTAAATAAAAATATTTGGGGTTTTAAAAAAAAAGGGGGGGGGGGGGGACCACCCCTGCAAGTTGTTTTAAATTATATTCGAATCCCCAACCGAGAATTCTTCAAGTTCCTTAATATAGGCCTAGTTTTTGAATAAATAAAATATATACATATATAGGTTAATGTTACCTTCATATTTCTTCTATTTTTTCGTTATTTTTATATAAATCTGAATCAAATTGTCTATGCCACTTTTATTTTTGTCTAACAAAAAGAATGGAGAGAGAAAAAAACGAAAAAGTTACCTTTCATAGAAAAAAATAATCGTCATCATATTTAATTCAGGCTTATTTTCATTTATTTAATTTATAAATATTTTAATTAAATATAATTATATTACCAAATAAACAAAGCATTGTTGCAAATTAGATTATTTTTTTAAATAAGCATTATATGATATAACTTTAATATTATTTCCTTTTAATCAATTCGATGTAAATAAATGTGAATATATTGTATGTTATACGACACAGCTTTTAATGCCTGTCAGAATTTTTCTACAATTGTCAAACAAAAAAAATTGTCCCGACAATTCTCGTTTCATAAACAAAAAGTGACAAATTATTCGTGACAAATTGTCAAAATTCACCTATCAGCCTAGAAATTTTATGAAACCAAAAAGTGACAAATTGACATGACAATTTTACAAAAATGTCATTTTTTACGTGACAATTAAGTCAAGAGCGAATTTTTATGAAACAGGTATTCGACAAATTGACAAATTGTTGCCTGTCACCTGTCACCTGTCATTGTCAGCTTTATGAAATAGGGCCCTGGTGAAATAGAAAATGTTTTATATGTACCTAATGTAATTTATTTTCTGTGAGACGTTCTTTATGCAATGAATTTTAGTTTTTATTTTAATTCTTTAAATAATCTCTTGATATGTAATAAAGGGGTTGATTATTTGGATTTCTGGAAAATATATTTTAAATTTGTAACTATAAAAGTGTAATATAATAATTTTGTATATTTTGTTATTTTCTTTTTTTTTTAAAGAAAACATCCAAATCTACCTCAAAGATATAGATGTTCTTTTTACCTGAGTGATTTGCTTATCAGATGTTGTCCCATCCATATATAGAATGGCTTATCAAGAATTTTATAATTTAGTAAAACGTTCCACAATCTTGTAAATTATTTAACGTGGAAAGCAGTCGCTGGTGTTATTTTCCCCACTACCTTAGCTTAATTCAATGGTCTCAGCATAGCTACTTGGTTTCTTTTAATTTATTATTGACTTGTTCATAACTGTCAAAAATACCTACTGATTAACGTGGAATCTGTTATTCGTCGAGAGTGTTAATTATCCCGGTTTGAGATCCTAGTTCTTAACATATATAGCTATAATCTTAAACAAATTTCTTTTTATGCTTGATTGCTTAAAATTAAATGAACTGTACACACATGTCTTTAAATCGTACAATATGCATATATTATATTTTTCTCCGTGATTGCTATCCTGCCCATAAATACTAGAATGGCTTCTTTACAATTTTTAAGCACACGCCACATTTATATAATTTGAAGCACTGAAGCAATCGTTAGTTTAATTTCTCTATTAATCCAAAATAGCCGAAACATCTCAAAAAAATACCTCGTTTATTAGATAAATAACACGAGAGTAACGCGATCCAATTTTATTCAGGAGATTTAGCAAAATAAAAATAAAAACGTACCTCAGCCTCATTAATTGGACGGCGATTTTCTTCGTGATCATGTCGATTTCGAATACGACGTAATCGTGGATCATTTGTTTGTTCTTCTTCGCCCTTTTCTTTCGATGCTGATTCATTTTCTTGACTTGGTGATCCTCCTCCTCGTCCAACTCGGCGACGTTTTACTTGTATGAAATCCTCCTCTTCTTCCTCTTCACTCGAGGTTAGAGGCGCATAATCAGGTCGTTTTCCACTCACATATCGATGTACCTTCACTTTTTGCATAGAAATCTCACCTTAAAAGAAAAAAAAAGAAATTCTTTTTTATAAATCATTTGCCCCAGAATCATCACTCACTTTAATTAAATTACCTTTTTCATTTTTAACTGGAACAGCTCCAGCTGTACTTTGAATTGATGTGGATAATGCAGCAGCGTTCATTTTTTTCCTTTATTAATATTTAATTATTGAAAAAAATTAAAATAAATATTCATAGGCTAGAATTTCATTCAGGTGATTATACTTTTTTTTTTTACTTTTTCTTAGATATTCCACTAAAATATATGATAAATATTTATGAGAGAAAGATTCAGAAAATTCAATCTAACCAAAGATCACATATTAACAAGATAGGGCATTTCCAGATTGAAATTGTTTATGAATTGAATGCCCTCTAACGGGGACTTTTCAAACTAAAGGAGCGCGCGAAAAATTCAAAGAGGGAAAAAATCAATCAATTGAATTTTTAATATTCAATTTTGAAAAATTTACAAATACGAAATTACTTTCAATAATATAAATTTTTTTTATGTCTATATAAATTTATATATTTTTTTGGGCAAGATATATCGAAGTTGTTTTGAAAATTAAGAAAAAAAAAATTGAATTTTAAAATATTATATATCAAATAAATTATTTATTTTTGTATTATCAAAAGTAAATTTTTTTCAATGTTATCAGAAAAGCAAAAATAAAAAGGTGAGATTTCAAAAAAAAAAAAAATTTATTAACAAAAACAATATTACATTTCTCTTAATAATGTGTATAATATAAAAAGAGTTATTGTTAAATAAACTTTTATTTGTGGCTAACTACATGAACATCATTTGTAGACTTAACAATGTAAACAATTTTTTTTTCCTATCGGCTGCCTGAAGCCATTCAGAAGTTTAGTGTATTGAATTGTATTTTATCGATGATAAGAAGAGAACGTTCCACACGCCGGTAGCTCGGGGTCACCCATCCCAGTTGGTGGCTGTTATCAGGCCAAACATTCTTTCAAATTTAAAGGTAATTTCTTCAAAATCAATATTAACTTTCCGGGGGTGGTAGCCACGAAATGAGATAAAATTTCTTTATTTACTTGCAATAACTCCGTTAACATGTGAATTAAAAGGACACTTAACTTTGGCTTAAGAAAATTCTTAATATGTATATATATATATAACTGTTTATATAATCTCAATCTTTAGAAATACATTTAAAAAATATGTTAATAATATATTAATAAAAATAGAAATATCATAAATGTTTGATTTTAGGCTCTTTCAATAGGCATGCTAAGAGCTATTTGTTTGTTTGTTTATGCGTTTAAATTAACACTCCTTTTTTGTTAGTTAACTTAATTATAGAGTAGTTGATGTGAATTTGTTTTTCTTAAGAGGCAAGAATAATATTTATAACAAGGTGCGGGGAAAAAACAACATAAAGGGAGAAATGTTTAAGAGGGAAGATAATAAATAAGTGCACGATCCTCTTTGGGAAGGGGGCATTATACAAATATAGAGAGATGCCCCTTTAAGCTGCCCATTATTCATTTATTGTACGAGTATAGAAGATCCTGACGATGGCATTTAGATGCCTAGTCCCCGAAACAACGAAAATTCAATTGAAATGAAAGATAATTTAGAAAAATTTCATCTCTCAGGACGTGAAACCTAACCGAACGAGGCGAGATCTCTATCTCTGTCCTTTTAGCTGAGTTTAAAATCTTATTTGTATAGTATAAATAATGGAATTGTTTTCAATATGCCAATAGAGAGTTGGAATTCAAGAATAAATGCCAGATTAGAGAGAGATCAGATAGAAGGCAGTGCGAAAAGACACTTTCCAACAAAGAATAAGTTTCAATGCGCATAAGCGTCGGAACTGGGGGGGGGGGGGGGACATTCATCCCCCCCTGAGATTATCCTCGAGAGGAAAAGCGAAAATTTTATAAGATGCCATAAAAGTGATAATTAACAAAAAGTTATAGAAATTTTATCACTTTATATAAAAATAAAATAAACTTTCGATAGAGTATTTTAAATACATTTAAGCTTTAAAAAATATTATCTTTTAAATACTCTAGTTGTAGGCTTGCTAAAAAAAGAATTAGCCGGGGACGAAAAAATTGTTCCGAAGCCTACGGCTAGCCGTATCAAAAACGATAATTTGGACGAAACCCAATTATTTTTGATACGCATAATAATATTATAGCTTTTTTGCACTTATTTCATTTTTAAGTTAAATCAAGTTCCCACTCAGCGGGTCTAATATAAAACAATTAAGCACACTTAGAATAGAAAAATATAAGCGTATATCACAGCGGGAAGAGAATCTTTCCTTCAGTTGTCGTTAACAGTTGTAGCGAAAAAGAGCGAATCCTAAAAAGAAAAAAACAAAAATTAATTTGATGGTCAAGGAAAAAGGAAAATGTTTTAAATTATCAATAGGATAGATAAAATGAATAGAAATAGGCCTAGAAGAAGCGAATAAAAAAAGGAGAACGCGTTAGAGATGGAATTGCTCTTCGTGCATAAAATGAAAGAACATTGGGCATATAAACGAAGAAACCGAGAGGTGGACATAAATCAGTTATGTACCGTAAAACGTTTACCAATGAATCGTAAAGTGAGTCGCAATCAAATTTTACTTTTTTGCTTCCGCGGCTCCCTAAGGGTGCGATTATGTTGGAGCTGCGATAAACGATAAGAGCAGAGCAAAGAAAATAAAAAGATGCTTTTGAATAGAGCTGTTTGTATTGGAGCTACGCTGAGAATCGTTCTTTGATCCCGATTCATTTTCTTTGCTTTTATCGACGCTCTGATCGGAGATGGATATAGACATTTTAATAAGTGAAGTATTTTTTTTTTTTTTTAACACACACTTTTTTCTCATTCACTCTCACATTCACACAGTCTTTTCGGCAACTTAGGCCATTTAAGACTTTTACGATAACAGTTATTTAATAATTTATATTTATTTGGGGTCCAGGCATTCTTATTTAAGCCATTTGGTATCCAAATGGTTTAAATAAAATCATCGGACTGCCTGGGGTCCGAACCCGCGACGTTTGGTATACGAGGTTAGCACGCTAACCTCTACACCAAGTCCCGAGGGCTAAGTGAAGTATTTCTCGGCCCTCATTGGGGAATAAAAAAAGAAAAAATGTTCATATATTTTTCTAGTTATAGTTATAGTACTTTAAAATTATATTAAAAATTAATATGTTTTTAAAACTAAAAGCGTTGGGCGCGCAATTTTACAATCTCTGCAATTTTCACTGCAGAGGATTCACTAACTTTAATTCACCGATATTACAAACAAAAAAAAAAAAAAAAAAAAAATAATCTAACTGGTACATTTGAGTCACTTTTCTAACTGTTTGGCCTAACTACCCGCCAAGTCTAAGGTAAAAAAATGTATTTATAAAACATATAATAGGCCTATACAATTAAAATTTGCAAATTCCGCGCCCAACGCTTTTAGTTTTAAAAACATATATTTATTTTTAATATAATTTTAAAGAACAAAATTATTTTTCTCTTTTTAGTAGATTTATAAAAGCGTTGTTTTTAAATTTTTTTTTTTTTATTTTAATTATTATTTATAAAAGTGAACTTACAATAAGAAAGCACGCTCCAAGCAAAGTTGCCTTTAAATTAACGTCAAGATTTAAAGGAAAGGAAACTCCAAAAACATCAGTATCTGTAAACATTTCTCGTAAAACTCCTCCCCATTGTTTAGAAATTCGACCAACTTTCTCTTCAGAATCATATTTATAAACCTAAAAAACAAAAGAATAATTAAAATTAGGGCATCATAGAAGAAAACTTGGCGTTTTTCCTTTTATATATAATCTAAAGAATTTATAGTGCCATCTTCAATTGTCTAAGAGTCTCTTTGGTAAGAGGGTACAAGTATTACATAACGCAATTTGGGGGAGGGGGGGGGGGGTCTCGTAAAGCGTTACAAGGGAGGAGGGGGGGTTGAACAATGCGTTACGTAACTGGTATTTTAGCGACTTTCCGATACTTGGTGCAACACCTTGGGCGCAACATAATTGTGACTTTTAGATAAAAAATCTGGTGTGACTGGCACACAGCACACAACTTTCTCTTACCTTCGGTAATCGAAAGTTGTGTTCTATGCTTGTCACACCAGATTTTTTTTGTCGACATATATTTAGTTCCTGACAGTACGGAGCATATGAATTCAGATGTAAAATTTATAAGTAGGGGGAAATATTTATATTTTGTTACTATGGCAACCATTTCTCCTATCTTCCCTATGAAATACAAGAGTAAAGTGGTCTTCAGAAGATTTCAATCGCAAAATGAGAATATACATTTTAAAGAGCATCTAAAAAATAATTGATTTATGCATTTTAAAAAAAATCGTTGGAGCAAATTTTGAGAAAATCGAAAAAAACTGAAAAAGTACATCAGTAAAGTACTAGTACAGTACTCTTTGGCCGATTTTGTTCAAAAGCTTCGTGTCACGTCCCATGGGGGTGCCTAACTTAAATATACAATTTCAACCTTCTAGCTCTTTTCGTTATTGAGATATTTTGTTCACAGACAGACACACAGACACACGGACACACACACACACACACAGACAGACCATGTCGCGAAAACCACTTTTTTGGATTCAGGGGACCTCAAAACGTGAAGATCCATCAAAATCTCGACATCGAATTTTTGACATGAATCCAATACTTTCTCTCTATATATTTCATATATAGGGTAAGAGAAAGTAAAATAGCCACTTAAGCGTTACGTAACGTCTAGGGGGGGGGGGGCATAGAAATGTTACGGCGCGTTATATGGAGGAGGGGGGACAAAAATCTTCAAAAATTGCGTTACGTACTACTTGTACGCTCCCTAATAGACTTGTCAAATAAGTACTGTCCTTAAGCGAAACATTTTACAACAAAGAAAATTTCGAAATTTGCTTTAACAACATAATTGATATTTACGCAGAAGCAATTGTTAAATGTTTCAACTCTATTACCAAAAAGACAACTCGAAGATGGCCGAAACGTCGTCGTTAGAGGCTTCATCCTCCGTATCCTCTTAGACAAAAATTTTTGTTTTTGACCGAATACCTTGAATTCAACATCACCGCAGAGATAGGAAGTTCGACACAAAAACGAAGGTGCTCGGATCACTAGTTGTGGATAATTCATTTGATCAAAAACTACAAATTCTACACCGCAACATGTCGATGTCTGTTTTATTCTCCCAATCGTTACACCTGGCGGACTCTCAACGGTCATTTCCTGAAACAAAAGAATTGTTTCGTTTAAAAATATCTCCTTGCGACGAGCGAAAATTCTACCTCTGTGTTCAAGGGTTAAGGTGCGCCTCTCGAAAAACCGTTAATAGCCGATTCAGAAGCTGGTTACTCTAGGCGACAAGAGATGGCGTTTGTTCTTCCCATAGGGAAACAAGCGTTTTATTCCATTTAATTTGAAATATCCCAGCTAATTAATTAAAGGCAAAAAATTAATTATTTTTTAACTCAATGATTACTAATTTAATTATCTACTGAATGAGATATAGACCGAATTTTTAAAAATATCTTTTATTTAATGTGAATAATCCTAAAAAAAAAAACTTTTTTTTTCGAAAATCAAAAAAAAAGGGCTATATATAAGTTGTAGATATTTTAAATAGCTTTAATTAAAAAAAAATGAGGTCGATAGCTTCAAAATTGTGGCCTCAACCTCTCAAAATCAGCACCTCAAACCAAGATGGAACGGGAGCGAAATGGTTACGCATGTTTTTCCCGATAAGATGGCATAGTGTGTCATAAAAAGTATGCCCAAAAATCAAGTATTTCAAAAATTTGCCAAGAGATGTCAGAATGGTAGCTAATAATATTTAATGCATTTGGTTGATTTTCAGTGATCTTTTAACAATAAATACTTTATAAATGTTATTATATATTATGTATCTTTTATAAAAGCATAAAAATATATAAATATAGGCCAGATATAGGCTAATACTATATCGGCTGTTAGACTAGCCTGCCATCTTTTGCAAGAATGCTGAACTAATTTGACAGTTGGTTTTTAAATAAATCATCTAAGCTTATTTTAAAAATTTCTTAATTAATATGTGATTAATAATAACAATAAATTCATTTTTAAATTTAAAAAAAAATTAAAGATTATTGGGACAGATTTTTTTTTTTTGTATTTGCTTGATAACAAAAAAATTAATTACGATAATTTTTTAATAAGTCATTTAAAAAAATTATAGCTCGATGTCCCGATAATCTCTTATGAATTTAATTCATTTTAAAAAAAAACAGATTGAAAAATTCCTTATAATAGTCTAATTTTTTTAAATTACGTTTAGACGTCGCTCCTGAACCCCCTTAAGAGTAGAAATAATAAAATTATTATAATTAAAACTTTTTGTTTTCTAATAAAATTGCCGAATCTAGTTCTTCATCCGAACATTACACATTTTTAGTCGTTTGGATGAAAGATTTATAAAAATAGGCATTATTCTTAAATAATCAAAAGGATATATTTATTTATATTCGAGATCATGGCCATCCATCCCTGTTTGTGAATAAATTTTACCTGCAGACGGATAGGAAAGCAACAAGAAGGTGAACATCCGAAAGGCCTCTTCAATCGAATCACTTCATTTTGGAAAGGGTCATGGATTTTCATCTCATAAGGATGAAGAGTTCCTAAGCAGAGTCTTGAGCACCAGTCACTATCTTCAAAGGCAAAGAACACATCTTGTCCTTGATGATTTCCAGCTGCTGGATTTGGAATCTTAATCTTGTAATGATTTTGTCCTCGGAATCCAGTGAATACTAGAATAATAAAAAAAAAAAAAAACGATTAGATTTTATGATTTTATTTGAAAATGTTGCAACTCTACCTTGAAGGACATCCGTAGATTGTTTGATAAGGAGATTTTCAATTGTAGAAAGGAATGCCAGGGCTTGTCCAGGCGGGCCCGAGCCTGCAGGCACATTGCTCAAGCCACCTGGGAAAAGAAAAAATTAAAAAGGGGAAAACCCCTGCCCCCCCACGGTTTGGTGGTCATGACCAACTTGACCTGGGTCCTGGAGGACAGACTTCAAAGATAACAAAATTACGCGTTAAGATATGTCCTCCAGATCGCAAGGGACGCACGAATATCAGTCTACTACCGGACTTTGGGCTGGCTTTAGATCGGCCAAATGTGGAGCCTGGCATGCTTGAGGCTGACTTGGAGTGTTCTTAAGGGGTGGGTCCCGGGTACATGTGGGACTATTATGAGCACTTTGGGACAAACATGGCTGATTCTCGGGTGGGTGGTCAAGAAACAAGCATCCCCATATTTAAGTTTAAACATAGGATTTGAAGGTGAGGACATCAATTTCCTAAATGCGCTAGTCAAAAACACTCGAAAATCCGAGTTGGCTTAAATAAGAATGCCTGGACCCCAATCTTCTATCTTCAAAAATTTCCTCTATATTTGTAATTCTGTATTACATACCGGTATATACCGGGTAGATAAAAAGTACATAAAGGAACACCTAACAACAAATGAAGTTAGTTAATTAGGAAAGAGATGGATGCTTTGTTTTAATTAGGCAAATTAAAATGGATGAAAATAATGTTAATGTTTTATTAAAGGGGAGAGTGGAAGCCGAGATCCTCGAGTCCCCCCCTCCTCTCTCGCATCATTTTACTTTCCTTCATAACAGTGCATTTCAAATTATATAACTCAAATATTCTTATCACAAAAAATTTAATCCCCATTGATTACAAATTTTAGAAAAATAATAAATTTCACGATGTGTCGACATAGAGAGAAAGAAAATCAGGAGAGGGGACGGGCCGTAACCAACCGCTCCTTCACAATTCATTCACCCCAGTATTATTATCCTCGGTTTTGCGGGACCTGAATATTTTTGCTTTTCAAATTTTTTTAATATAAATTTATATGTCAAGAACTTGTAAAAAATTTTAAGTTAATTTTGAAAAAAAAAAAAAAATAAAATAAATAAATAGTCCCATCCATGCGTTTAAAATTGATTTTTTTTTAATTTGTTTTAAGGTCTTTTTCGGCATCAAAATTTTCTCACTTGGCCCGGGAAGTGAACCCAAGAACCCAGATACCAGAAGCTAATGTCCACCGGTCACAGGCTTTTCTACATTTTTTTTTAATGGAAATTTTCAAGATCCAAACCTAAATTACCCAATAAAACAATGAAATAATCACATATACGGTATAAAAGGTATATGACTAATTCAGAGGATGCAGGGCTTAGGAGAAAATCTGAGTATCCAAAGAAAGCACCCAGCAGCGATTTTATCCTATTCATTTTGGTCTACAAATTACAAACTCATTTTCTTATCTTACAAGGAGTCCCCACGGGTGGTGGGTCACAGATTTTTTTTTAACTCATAGGATTTGAAGATTAGTATCTGGACATCAATTTCCCAAAGTAGTACGATGCACTACTCAAAAACACTCGAGAAAATCGACTTTGAAGTTCTATAAGTTTGAATAATTTTGTTCTATGCCAACAGTGCCAGGTGCCGAGCGCGTAAGAGCTCCAGTCTTGTAAACAACAAGTCCCTAGTTCGATTCTTGTTGGCGACATTTTTTTAATTTTAATTCTATATCTGTATAAGCTTATATTTTGAAACGAAAATTGAATTGATAAAAATGAAATATTAATTTACAACACTAAAAGGTAAGAGCTCCAGTCCAGGGCTTAAAAAAATACCAATATTTACTGTATAATAAATTGAAATTGGGTTTAAAAATTGAAAACATCTTATCTATTATCATTACAATATATACATGTATAAAGCGCTAGCCACTCACTTCCGTTGTATGTTTCTGTTTACCACTCTCCCTCGCTGACTGGCCAGAGTCAGAGAGCAGAAGGCTGGCAATTGCAAAATTTCCAAACAGTGAGCAAGAAAAATAAATTTGATGCATTTGCTAGCCGAAGGCGAGCAAGGGGGTCCAGGAGGCCCCCTGGCAAGTGGTAAAGCAAACCGAAGAATCGAACTAGGGTCTTGTTGTTTACAAGACTGGAGCTCTTACCCGCTCGGCTACCTGGCACTGTTGACATATAACAAAATTATTCAAACTTATAGAACACGGAAATCTTCAAAGTCGATTTTCTAGAGCGTTCTTGAGTAGTGCATCGTACTGCTTTAGGAAATTGATGTCCAGATACTAATCTTCAAATCCTATGAGTTTGAAAAAAATCGGTGACCCCACCACCCGTGGGGTCCCCATCTAGACTGGGTTCAAATCCCGCAGGTCGTGAAAATTTTCACACATTGCCTCCATTTCCCTGTTATTGGAGTTAATAATCTCTGTTGGGATTTGATTTGATTTGATTTGATATTCGCTCTAAAAATTTGGGGACAAGTCCAGGATACTTTGATACTTTGAAAACGAACAACTTTTTCAAACTACTTAAATAGATTTCTGTCAATAAGCAGAGCACGATGCTGGTGAGGAACAAACAAGGCTATCAAACGCGCAATGGACACTCATCGTAAGCCAAGCTTTAAAATATGGTTGTAAAATACAAATCATTTCATTTGTTTGCTTAAAATGAAAACGGGAGGCACCTTTTCTCTTCATCTGTGATAAGTCGGTCATAATTGATGTTTTCAGGCCGTTGAACAAACCGAAACATTCTTGATGCAATTTTACGAGTTCGCGTCCAAATTGCATTCCAATTTGGTCCCGTTGATGGTGGATTTTTCCGTAATTTTCTCGGATTTGAATGCGAAATTGTTTGTCCTGGCATCCGTGATAATCTCCACATTGCTTTAGAGCCAGAATCACAAGGGAGAGAGAGAAAAGAGATTAAGCCTCGTTAATGGAGACAATCAACGCCCGCACGCATACACGCACACTGGCAACCAACTAACTGCTGGTGAAGTTCACCTTCGAAGAAAGACAACAAATTGCTGTTATCAAATGAAAAAGATGAACTTCGAATGTTGATACTAATGAAAAATAGAGATATTCTTAATTATTTAATGATAAAAATGATAAAAAGATAAAAATAAAAATAAAACAACGACGGAATAAATTTCTAAATTTGTTAGAAATTAATTCAAATATCCAAGAAAAGGAAAAGGGAAGGTTGGCACCGCCAGGAAGATTTGTTTTTTTATTACTAAATTACGGGATGTTGTTCGTTCAACCAATGAAAAATTATTCGTTGGCACTAGTTGAAACATATCCATATAGGAAGTATAAATTATACACTAGGTTATTTGTTTCAATTTATTTTATTGACTTGATACGTATTTCGACACTATGCGAGTCATCTTCAGAAGTTTGCTCATGATTGACAGTCCCGGGACTGTCAATCATGAGCAAACTTCTGAAGATGACTCGCATAGTGTCGTAATACGTATCAAGTCAATAAAATAAATTGAAACAAATAACCTAGTGTATAATTTATACTTCCTACATTTTTTTTTTTAATTTATATTTTTGAATATATAAAAATAATCAATCATCTATGTAAAAGCTGACTGCGAGTTGGAATATGGTGGAAAATTATTACAAATGGAATTGATCTCAACGGAAACACAAATCTAATAAACATTAATTGCATAATGATTTGAAAGTCTGTCTAATGTTGGGCAACAGCCACCACGAACGGGTTGCAGTCAGGCAAAGCTAAGCTGGGAGGAAATCTTGGGTAGGTAGCCCCGAGGAACCAGCATGTGGAACGTCTCCCTGAAAATTATATTTTAAAATATCAATAATTAATTAAACATAGTCTATAGATAACATATTTTTATTTTATTTTTCCAAATGCCTCAAATGAAGTCCCTGCAAAAAAACGAGTCTATTGAAAATGCCGGTAGAAATCGATAATTCTAATAATTTAAGATTACAATTATGTTCGCAGCAGTCTGAAAATAGTCAAAGAGATTATATTTGGGATTCCTACAATCAGAGGCTGAATATTAAGCATCTACGTGCGTTTTCTCATGTGACTATTTCATTGTTTTATTATAAATTTGTGCCATAAAAGTTTCTATTAACTATTTTTTATATTCAACAAAAACAATGAAAAAATCCTATGTTTAAAGTGACCTTTAAGTTCTACCATATGCCGTTTGTGTGTGAATTGGGCTTTATTGTGGTATTTCTCACTTTGGCTCTTATAGTGAGTGTACAGCACCTCTTTCAAAGTACATCTCCATTGATTCCTTTGGAGCTGTTCAGTTGCCATCCAACTTTTGTTACGTTGCTCCCGTCCCTTGGAACCGGGAAGAAGGAGCCGTCCTGTCACCAGGAGGGCTGGCCATCCCCGCTAGGGGATGAAGAGGCGCGCGGCGACACAAGGATTTCTATCTAATCACACATACTCACTGATCATCGAATTACCAATAAGACGACAAGACTACTCGCCATTGGGCGCAATATCAAAATATTTGTAAGATTTATTCAAATTTGTTATTTTTTAAATATAGGCCTAGACGTATTCATTAATAATAAAATAAATATATGCATATATTTAGATAATTTCTTAATAGATGGTTTTGCTCTCCCCCCCCCCCATCTCTAACAAAGCAACAAACTAAAATGACGTCTCTGTTTCTCTAAGCTCCCTATCCATAGATTCAACACTGCTTAGCCTTGTTAATATTTTGTTTGATTGTTCTTGGTGGGTGACTGCTGTTTGTTCTACTTTTCTCTCAGGCTTGCCTTTTCAAAAAAAAAAAAATAAAAAAATAAAAAAATAAAAAATAGAAAGAATAAAGAACAAAGATCTCTCATCTTCATATTGGACTGAATTTTTTAACAAAAAGGTCAATTATTTTGTCCTCTTTAAATTATATATCTCTGTTAATTTCCATATTTTTCATTTATGTACTTGTCTCTCTCATTTATATCGAGCAATCTTCTAAGTTCTTTCTCTTATCTTCAGCATTCGAGAAAGTGTCTTCTGTTACACCAGATTTTACTACCGGATATCCTGAGCCCAGAGAAGCCCGGACCATCTCAAAGACAAATTTTCATATCAATAAAGTTTTTTTCCTGTTGCGAATATCATATCATTTGACCTTTTACTTTCTCTTACCTCTATATAATATGTTAATATATAGAGAGAGAAAGTATTGCGATCATGTCAAAAATTTGATGTCGAGATTTTGTTGGTTGAAGGGGAGGGGGCGGCAAGAGTCCACTGCCTAGAGACGGCAAGTGCCTAAATTCACACCTGCTAATTTCATTTTGTTTTTGTGAACCACTTTTCCTATTTCGCTGCCTCCTGATATCTGCCGCCCGCCCGGGGCACATGCCTCCACTGTACTCCCCCCCCTACTAGATCCGGCCCTGTCCCAAGCAGTCCGATGATTTTATTTAAGCCATTTGGATACCAAATTACTAAAATATGAGTATCGTTTAAGTCTGATATGGCCTGAGTTGCCGAGAAGACTATGTGTGAGTGTGAGTGTGAATGAGAAAGTTTTTTTTTTATGGAATAGTCCCATGGTCCATGACGCATGGAGGTGCTTTAATTGATCCTTACTCTACAATCATCCTCTTATAAGTGAAATCCTTTCAATGATGTTATTCGTTAAGTGATGCAAATGTAAGCAAGCAATGGCAGTAGATGGAGACTGTAAGCAAGAAGGAAATGAAAGTGCTGATTTATAGGTAAATAAAGACCTGATGAACACACGACCAAAATCAGACCCGCTACTCCTGGATGAAATTGGGGGGGGGGGGGTTCAATTTTTTAATAAAATTATTATTATTTTTCAAAGTTGACATTGCAGGCCTTACACAAATGTTGAACACCCAGGAGTGCCGAGTAAAACAACATTTGACCCTGAAGATTACATCATCATCTATCAAAACTTTCGTTTTCAAATGCGTCAATTCTAAACTCAAATAGGACAAACTGAGATCCCTGCCTGGCTTTTCTCTGACAAATAATAGGAGACACATTAACGAAGGTGCCAGATGTCGAAACATTAAAAAAAAAAAAAAAGGATAATAACAAACAATGAAATGAATATTCCAAAAAGCGGAAATAAAATACAAACACACAAGAGAGAGCGCAGCAAGTAACTCACGATTAGTAGGCGAATTCATTTTGGTGATGTCCTGCGTACGGTAAGAATGTCACTTTAATAATGGTTTATAAAACAGAAATGAAAAGAACAAATAACCTGGCTGATTGAGTTGATTTAACACTTGAACTTTTAACCTACCCAATTTAAATAAAATCTTCCTTTTTTTAGAACATTTCCCATTTAATAATTCTCTTTAAACTTTAAAATCTAATACAGTGCAATCCCAATAATTCGTAGCCCGATTATTTATATTTCCTGCTTATTCGGACAAATTTGCCAGTCGTCAGAGAGAATCCCGATAACTGGAATAAAAACAATGCAATTGACACTCCCTCTGTTATTCGTATTATCTTTATGTCGAGAAGGAAACGGACCAGTGCCGGGTTCGATGTTCAGAAAAAGTGTAAGGCAGGCTAAGATAAGGGGAGATGTACTGAGAACGACTTTTAGTGTCAGCCACGTTTGGAAGCAAATCTCTGCTTATTTTTAATTTAATAACCAATTCAGAGGTAGAGACCTCGCCTCTTGTGTTAGCGAATTGCCTCCCATCTGAAATATTTTGTCTCAATGGCCTCAGTAAGTAAGCAATGTAATGTAATGTAAGGCAGAAAAAGGCAGAAAAAGAGCTAAAAACATATTGCCACATTATAGAGTGTGTATTTAACAAACTTAAACTTTGAAGCAAGCGGGCAAAGTGTTTTCTTTAGAAGGACTATCTTAGATTTAAATTACGGTATTCTAATAAATATACTAAGGGAGATGAAACGAACCTGGTGGATAAACTGGTGCATAACCTCCGGGCCCTTGTGGAGGGAAATTGCCTCCGGGTGATGGCTGGAAGCCTTCTTGTGGAGGATAACCTCCTGGCTGAGGATAACCAGGCTGCGGAGGATAATTTGGTGGTGGTGGTCCATATCCAGGTTGCTGGGGATACCCGGGTGCTATGAAGCCCCCCCAGGTTGCTGCACAATTGGTTGAGGTGGATACCCTGACGACATATCACTATAAGCTAAAACAGACAAAAAAATAGTTGAATTATAATAAAAATTTGGAGACGATCGCCACCGACTCTATTTGTTAATTATGTCATTTATACACCCACACAGCGTGAGGGCGATCGCCTCTTTCCCCTGGCCATATCTATTAGTTTAACACGAACAAAATACCTTGTGTCAAATCTTGAAATTATAAAACGATTCACAATTTAAGGCAAATTTTTTCAATTAAAATAAACTTGGAAATAAATTCATTTCATCCTATCGATCGAAATTCTTCTAACTGACTGATTATAATGTTCATTGCTGGCCACTTTAATAAATTAATTTTGATAATCAATTTTTAATCTAATTTCTTTGAGTCGCTAAACTTCAAGGGTATCGGAAAATTTCTTCTAGAGAGTTGAGTGGGCGTCTTCTTAAATTTCTTTTTTTGTCCATTATCAGATATCTTGAGTTGGTGTAGATGCTCAATTGCGAATGAACGGGAGCCTCTTCTGGCTGCTGCTTTTATTAATTGTTACCATTCAAAAAAAAAATCCGTGTGACCATAGGCAACGTCTTTCCGTGCGATTTCTGCCACTCCACCGGCCTGCTAACGGCAGATAGAATTATAAATATTATATGTAAACAGGGCCCGGTTTTACTAAGAAATAACTGTAGGCTGATATTTAAGTTTTTTCCCAAAGAACTGCAATTTTTCATATATCTCTAAATTTTGAAAAAAAAAGGCCACTCCAGCTAGAATTTATATAATTTATACTAGAACTAAACTTTTATAAAGAAAGAGTAATAGAATAAGTCAGAGTTCATAAAACGAATGAAGGTTTATTTATATTGTAATTCCGCAGATAATAGGATTTATTTTACTCATGACTACATTGCAATTTTGAACAGTTTCGGTCACCAGACGACCATCATCAGGTTTCTATTGACCCAACAACCTACAAAATTACAATAAGTAAAAAAATATTTGTAAATCTTTTTCTTTTTTTCCGGCCTTATTGTATTTCAGACATTGTAAATAAGACAGAGATGAGAAACAATCGGTCTATGGCACACCCTGAAGCTTGGTGTGGGGGAAGGGACATAAATAGACGCTCTATATAAGTCGGCCCTAATGGCTAGAGAATGCAAATGCCTTTAAGCTATGCAAAATTCCAAGAGCTCTAGGAAACCTTTTGCTTTTGATGGAAACAGAGAATATAAATTATTAGATGTTGTCAAAAAAGGAGGTTACATAAAAGCGTTTATTAAAAAGAAGAGATTTAAAAGCGGCCTTGAAAAACAACTTACGAGCTGGCGGTTGTTGTTGTTGTATTGGAGGATAAGGTCCTTGTTGCATTGGATAATTCGGACCAGACATGTTGTTGTTCCTAAAAAGAAATGACAATATTAGAATTTTCCCAAAATATAGTATTAGCAAAACAATTTACCTTTGTTTTATAATCAAGTATTTGTCAAAAAACAAAAAAACATGTGTAATATATTCATTCAGTCTGGAGATATTTCCATTTGATTTATTTGTACATTGATAATAATCAAGGTCTTTTTAGGAATGTGAAAGCTCAAGTTTTTAAAAGAATGTGTTCGATATCTAAGCACATGAATTCTCTTTCTCCTATTGGGAGGATTTAATTTCCCCCTAACTTGTTCTGTACACTCAGGGCTGGAACTAGGAGATTTTTTAGGGAGGCAAAATTTAATTTGCCGCCCCCTCCTTAAGATTTTCTATACAAAATTCATATCATTTTACCCTTTTTTTTTCCTTAGTAAATCTTTCTTCAATTGCCGCCCCCTGATATCTGCCGCCCGGGGCACATGCACCCACTGCCCCCCCCCCCCCCTAGATCCGGCCCTGGCACAGCTCACCAGTGGCGAATTTCCAATTAGGCTAAGTAGGCTACGACTTTGAGGCTTTTATGAATTTTTATTTAGACGAGAAACTTTATTTCTTTCGGCTGTTTGTTCGCCCATGACATGCGCCGCATATGCTGCTCATGGGGAGATACGTTGATTTAATATTGGAATCAATTTCACTGTCAATAGAGATTTTGTAGAAAAATATGTAGACGGCAATATCTTTAAGTAACTGGACGATGTATGAGAAATTCTAATTAATTTACTTAAAATGTGTGTTATTTTTATTTATTCCTATTATTGCTAGATTTAATTTAATTAAATTTCATTGATATACTAAAAGCCGCCCCTGGCCTATGATATTACATTGAGGTGATCAGGTGATTATCACCAATGACCAAGGGGTCTTGATTAAAAATTTGGTCTATACGGAGCAACAAAAACAAACATTTTCAAAGAACGCAAAAATAATATTGTAATTTTTTTTTACAATGTGTTACAAACTGCCAATGGCAAAAATGCCATTGTTGGTGTGGTCGATTTCTAACAACTGATCAACAATGCAAGCTTTGACAAGCAGTTCTCGATAATCAGCTCACAACAATTATTTAAGTTAAATATTATAAAATTGACAAAAATAATATAAAACTCATATCGCCCATGACTCAGAGAGAAGACAATATTAGCTTCTGGTGCCTAGGGTCCATTTCAATTGAATTGGCTACCAATAATTTGATGGGGTGTAAATAGCCTTAGATGCCGAAAAAGACCTTAAAACAAATGAAACTTGTATCCCGCCGAAAACAGTAAATTCACTTCCCATTCTCCCGTCGTTGCCGTTCCCTAGCTTGTCTTGCATTCTTTCGAAAAATCGGAGATTAAGATCCCAGGGGACGTGGGAAAAATTGTTAAAACTGTTCCGCCAATAGCGACTAGTCTGGTCATCTTATATTACATAGAAAAATTAATTAGCAGGACATTAATAGCAAGACTGAAGATATTATTTTGAGAGCGTATGACATTTTATTTTGGCTGAACATGCCCTTTGTCGAAATTAAGTGTCTTGTCATTCTAATAAACTTAATAGCGGAATAATTTTTAAAAGCATATAATTAATGTTTAAACATACAAAGATCCGAAAATATGTGAATGCCTGGATCTCTGGTAGTTGATACCCTAGAGGAATTTTTCTTTTACATCAAAAGTTAAATAACAAATCTATTATTTAATATCTTTACAAGAAAGGATGTTATTTGATAGTGTGACAAGGCCGGCATTTCAATTACTCTCTTATCTCGTGATTATTTTGAATTACTCATATATATATATAAATTATAAATTGCTTATCATAGAGGTGGGGATTTTATTAACTCAATGGGATATGATATAAAATAAATTTCTTCCTCTTGTCAAACATTAGAAATCATTTATATTACCATGAAAACATTTAATGAGAATGAATTACAATAAATGCACTTGAATGTCAAAGAATGACATTAAAGTAGAGATGTTGACAAATAAAATCACTATTGATTACTTAAAAGATAAGGGGGTGGGTTCGGCCCAGGCCCTTTAAAATATAATTTATTTGGATACCAAATGGTGTAAATGGTATTTAATATTCATATGAAACTAAATAAAATGTTTTAAATAGGTTTGCTAATGTTTAGAATTTAATATTACGTATTTGTGTTTAACAAATTTTTTTTATTAAAAAAAAAAAAAAAAAAAAAAAAAACAGGAAAATTGTCTAAAAATAGTTATGCAATATTATGAAAAATTATTTGTTTTTTTTGTTCTTTAGTTCTCTGATCATTTGAAATTTGTCAAAAAAAAGTAAATAATTCATTTTACTATTTCTAAAAATATAAAAAATGTTAGAATAGAACTAAAATAAACTTGTCAAGTAAAATAAATGAAGGACAAACCTTAATAACAAAGTTGAATTTTACCTTTAAAACGTACAGATCCGTTCAAAATTGGCAAATGATAAGTTTTAGATAAAAAACATTAATCTTATCTTAGAGTTTTTTATTTGAATAAACAATTTATAGAAAAACATTTAATCTTAATTATTTCAAAATGGGAAATCAAATTGAACGTGTGAAATATTTTTTTTTTTTTTTCAATATGGCTGACGCCAACGCTCTCTGCTGGCAAAGGATTTGTATTCTTTGTGGCAAAATTCAAATATTTTTATATTCTTAGTATATGTCTTCTACATCTGTACTAATCAGGACCAGGATACAGTTTCTTTTAACTTCGGCCATCAACCGTAGGCTGGGCAGGTAAAGTTAATGTAATCGTAAAAAAAATAGAAATTAAACTGAAGCTGTCAAAATGCGTTTTGAGGTCCCCTGAATCCATATTAAGTACTTTTTGGAATGATGTCTGTGTAATTTAACGAAAACTCAAAAACTATTTGTTCAATTGTTTTGAAATTTCGCATCCACATACTAGGGGTAGAGGCCTAGAACTGAAATGCTTTTGGTAAACATCGGACTATTTCGGAGGCTCTAGGGGGGGGGGGGGGGGGGACAAATATTTTTTTCTTATATAACCTATAATTTTTTTATATATTCAGAAACTAGACTTTCTTCCGAGTAAAATGATATAAAACATCGGGCAAAGATGTGCGCTCGGGTTAGTCCGACCCTTTATTTAAATTTTAGGATCTTCAGCATAAATATATATTTATGTTGAATATATATTGTTAAATTTAGTCTTTTTTCGGCCATCAAGACTCTATTTTTTCTAAACATATTGTTAGTCAATATAATTTAGAAAAATTTCATCGGATGCTACATACAGGAGGGATCTCTATCTTTTAGGGAATAATTGTCTCGTCACAAGAAAATAAAATAATTTGATTTGTCTTGTTTTGAGACATAAATTCTCCCAAAAGAACGATAAAAAAAAACCAATAAAATATGCTCATTATAGGTATAATGGTTACCTTCTTATAAGGAATCAATCTCAGCAGCAATTGTAAGCGCGGCACAGGTAAGAATGAGAGGTAGATTTTGTGATAATGGAAGAAATTATTATATCCACTAGTTGTTTGGTACAGCGTGTTTGACAGATCGGAAGATGATTGTGGAGGGGGCAAGAGTCACCCTCCATCTCTTTATCTCTCTCGATCAGGAGTAAATGAAACATTAACAGAAATACCTCAACGAGAATGGTATGTTCCCACTCTACGATGGATCGGAGACGTGAAGGAAAAAGTCAGGAGCGGAATTTCATTTCACAAAACGTGGAGCAATCAGCGGTTCCCAATCAAATTTCGTCCTTCTTCAAGAGGTTTAGCATTTATTTATGAAAGTAAGATGACAATGAACTCACTCTAGAGAAGTAAAAAAAATAGATTTAATCATAGGAGCAAGATAGAGAAAAAATGTAAGAGGGGCGTAAATTTCACTTGCGTTTATACGCCATATTTATAAAACAATAATTTTATTTCATTTTTAAGTCATTCGATGCTCAGGCCATTTTGACTTGAGGGTTTAAACGTGCAGACAGCCAAATAAAAAAAAATACTCTAAATTTTGAAATTTCCTTTTTTTTGACTACATACAACTCTATAAATCCTAAAGTTGTTAATTTTCTCGCCCTCTTCTTTAAGAAGCCTAATTTTACTCTCACTCTCTTCCTGTTTGACTGACGACAGATTAGAATTAGAATTGCATAACTTTTTCGCTTACTCATATTTTATTTGATAAATTTGTTATTATATACATAATAAAAGATAAACCATCTGCCAATTGGTGGCAATATTAAGTTGTTGAATTCTCAGGGAGGGTAGTCGTGCTCGTCTTTCTTTCAGGGGCTACTTGAAGGGCGAGAGCCGACATCATGAGAGCCGCTTGTTCGGACGTGGGACAGGCAACAATCAAAAGATCTTCATTTGTAAATCCTCCGCTTGTTAATGTCTGCCCTAATTGTCCAAATGTTGCTGCCACATTGTTCTAAAATTGATATTTTCACAAATTAGAATTTAAAGGTGCAAACATCAATCAGTGCTTGAATTTTTAAATTATTTTAGATCTGTGATCGAATTAATTTATACATACATAATGTAGCTATATTGAATTGTATTTTCTTTTTTTAACACACATTTTTCGCCCATTCACACTCACACACACATCCACACGGTCTCCTCGACAAATGAGGCCATTTAAGACTTAACGTAAACGTATTTTTATTTTTATTTTAATATATGGGCGTTTCTCTACTAATTGGAAAATTTTTCGACATTTTTGTCCCAAGCGTATTTTTGTTAAATATTAAGAAAACAATTACGTACAATGAAAGGCATTGAAAAAATGAAATGGGAATCTTCTAAGTCTTCGCAAAATCCTTATATTTTGTGAGTTATGGTCCAGGGGCAGTTTAAAAATTTGTTTACATTAAATAAATATAATTATTTTATGAAATTTGAAATATAGAAAATGCTGAGCTATATGGCAGGTTAGAAACAGAAAGAAACAGCCCCTTTACTGAATAATAAGAATTAGTAAAGACCCTTTGAATTGACAGGGGACTGAGTCCAAAGGACTGTTTTTTTTTACATATATAGTTTTTTTTTTTTTTTTTTAAGGTCTTTTTCGGCATCTAAGGCCATTTAGACCCCATCCCTATTTATTTCAAATGATTTGTAGTCAAATCAAATGAAATAAATTTTTCTCGCTTGGGACGGGAAGCGAACCCGGGACTCCGGTGCGAGAAGCTAATGTCTTCTCACCGAGTCACGGCTCCCGGGCAAACATATATAGTTAAATAGCATAAAATTCTTTTAAATCTATTTACATTGAAAAAGCAGACTAATACTTATTATTCAGTAATAATAAGATGTATTATATAAAATTTGCCTGGGACTGTGATTTTCCAATTAGTTGAGAAACGCCCATATATATATGGGGTCCAGGCATTCTTATTTAAGCCATTTGGATACCAAATGGCATAAATAAAATCATAGGACTGCCTGGGATCCGAACCCTCGATCCTTGGTACTTGGTATACAAGGCAGGGGCGCTGCCAACTACGCCAAGGCTCGAGGGCCTATTATTTTTAATTATTAAGTGTATAGCGTCTGTATATAAATATAGAGCGCTGTCGTCAAATTTAACAACTCGTTTAAATATCTTAAATAACTTCATATAAAATATCCAGAGAAAAATTATTGTCAAAATAAGAATGGATGTATTGAGGAGATAGAGGATCTGCTTGGCAGGGCCTCTAACGGAGTGGATGAAAATCATCATGGAGAAGCCCGCAGAAGCAGAACTTGAAGATCTGATTGCGGGGGACGATGTCGCTGGGGTATTCTCTGGAATCCTCCCCTCGGCAAGGGGCCAAAAGACGCAGAGACTTTGTTAGGACAAGTACATACTACTCCTTATTACAGACTAATATGACAAGACTAAGATGAGGAAATGACGATGAACGGAACAAAGCATATGTACATTCTGTGACGGAGAAGGCGAAACTCTAGGGCACGTAATGACATGAAACAAGAAGGGTTACAAAATAAAGACAGAGGACTGGACGTCAGAAATAAGAGGATTGGAGGATATTGAAGAACACTCGGGGGTCGGGGACATTGAAGATGGAAGAAAATAAGAAGAAATAAATTAATATGTATTGTATTGTAAATTAAAAAAAAAAAAAATTTGTATGAATATTAGAAATTGTATCCTAAACCCCAAACAAGGGGTGGGAAATGAACCACATATATAGCGTTTATCAAGAAGAGCAAGTTGATTCTGGCAGCATCCGTCAAATCTGTTTATTATTCCGTCACTGATACCAAATCACTGCTGTGCAATTTCACGGCAGGCGCGGTGTTCTCGGCTTTCCTTTGACACGCATGTTGGCTGAGTGTTTACCGAACGGTCCTCTCGAATTTAGCCACTAAACGTTGAAGGGCCCTCGCGTTTGCGCAAACGAACACTCATTTGGACTTGCTGTTCAATCGTGTAACTTGCCAACGGGATTTGGTATCAGATGCTGTCAAAATCGGCCTGCTCTTATTGGAAAACTCTATAGAATACAAAATAAGTTAAATTAAATATGACGACAGCTATTTAATATATTTATATAGACTCAGCTCTCTCCTATTAGAATACATAAATTAAAATCTATCATCTTTTTTTTATACTTAATAATTAAAGATTAAAGATTTTTTATCTACTTTTTCTGAATTTTATAATATGATTACCTTAATTGGACGAAATAAAATTGTTTCCGTATCTCTATTTGAAAGATAAAGCTGCATACTTCGTTGTAATAACGGTAATTTTGTTTTAATTAATCGTTGGCATTCATTAACAGCTTCAGCAAAATGTTCTGGTGTTGTTGCTGGATTATTTTTTAATGGCACCCCAGGCGTTACCTAGAAGATAAGAAAAAATAATCGGAAAGATTATTGGGATCTGAAGAACTAAGAAAAAATATACAAGAGATTCTAGGCCTTTAAAAAAATGATTATGATTGCCTTTTTTTAATTATGAGAAGTTTCACGTCTAGACTGGGGGGGCTTTGTCCCCCCCCCCTGGACCCCCGCCAGCTGGCCATTTGGTATCCAAATGGCTTAAATAAAATTATCAGACTGTCTGGGATCTGAACCCGCGACCCTCGGTATAGGTTAGCACGCCTCCAACTTCACCAAGCCCGAGAGCTTCTTAATTATGAATTTTTTTTTTTTTTGAAAAAAAAAAAACGCTTTTTTCTCATTCACACTCCTATTGGGAGTTCAGGCATTTCTATTTAAGCCATTTGGTTAGCGAATTATATAAATAGATATATTTTGTTACCATGGCCTCCCATCTTTCCTATGAAGTACAAGAGTAAAGTATGTTTCAAACAATTTCAATGACAGAATGAGAATATACATTTTAAAGAGAATCTAAAAAATAATTGATTTATGAATTTTACTCAAAATCGTTGGAGCAAATTTTGAGAAAATCAGAAAAAACTGAAAAAGTACATCAGTAAAGTACTAGTACTCTTTGGCCGATTTTGTTCAAAATCTTCGTGTCACGTCCCAGGGGGGTGTTTAACTTAAATATAAAATTTCAACCTCGTTGCTCATTTCCAAACAGACAGACAGATGGACCCACTCAAAACGTGTATTTCCATCAAAATCTTTACATCAAACTTGCAATACTTTCTCTCTATATCAAAAGGAAGAAATAATTAAAACAAAAAAAAAAAAAGAGAAAATTACTTTGTAGAGTAGTTGTTGCAAAGGTCCCAATAAATTGGTGGTTGCGTGATTAATGAACGCTTCACATGAATGCTTCAATTGTCGATCAACTTCTTTACGTGAATCAAGAAGTTGCTCTTTGACTTGGGGAGCTCCCTCTACTAGAAACTCTAAAAGAGCGTTATTTGTACTTAGGGCAAGTAAACGTTTTCTCTTTTGAAGAAGTCCAAATGCTAGAAAAAAATAAATTTTAAATAATAATAAATAAATTGTAAAATGAAATAAATAATTAATTTTACCAGCTGTTCTCATATTGCTGAAATCAAGACTCATTTCTTTGACGGTAAAGTCAACTTGAAAGGGGGCAATTTGTTCTCGTAGTATTAAGAGATGTTTGATTTGAAATAATTCGCCGTCAATTCCAGACTAAAACAACAACAAAAACCTTTTATTTATTACGTATATTCTTCTGGTAGCCAAATAATTAAAAGCTTCATGCTCACAGAATACAGAGACGTTTCGGGTCAATAATAATATATTGGCAATTGCGGGATTATTCGTAATGAAAAATAGAAAATAAAGGAGGTTTTGAGAAAACAGGATGAATAAAGAAGAGCAGCTAGTATTTGTTTCATTTATTTAAGGCCCATTAAGCTGACGTTTCGGTCTCGGTCGAGACCATCCTCAGAGCTTATGGGCTGTCAATATGAGATAAATTGTAAAAAGCTCAATTATATAATTCATAACCCTTAAGTTATAGCAAGGTATATAAATACTGTAGATATAAATTAATATACATACAGGTGATTACCTGTAGTCGATAAGACGCACCACTCTGACTGTTGCTCTTCCAATAATACCTCAATTGTACAACCCTATGTATATTAATTTATATCTACAGTATTTATATACCTTGCTATAACTTAAGGGTTATGAATTATATAATTGAGCTTTTTACAATTTATCTCATATTGACAGCCCATAAGCTCTGAGGATGGTCTCGACCGAGACCGAAACGTCAGCTTAATGGGCCTTAAATAAATGAAACAAATACTAGCTGCTCTTCTTTATTCATCCTGTTTTCTCAATAAATTTATCCAGCTATAAATCTACCTTTCTCAAAGGAGGTTTTGGGATACAGAACGTTGAATGGCAATGGGGACCGTTTTATTAAACAAGGACATTTGAGATCATTTTCACACATAATCACATCCGCTCAGTGGCGGTCCCAGGATTTGGTCAAGGGGGGGGGGGGGGGGGCCCAATTTTTTTTTTTTTTTTTTTTATTCAAGCTTTATTTTGGCAGCGAAAGCCATTTAGACCGCGTCTCTATTTATTTCACCTGGATTGGTAGCCAATGGCCCAAACTTTATGTAGAGAAGGTGAAGAGGCAGTGGCGCACACCAGAAGAGTAGTGGGTAATAGGGGTGATATTTATTTAGTTCCAGATTCAAATTAACATTAATAAAGAACTGTATTCGTTTACAAATTTTGTAATATGCTAAAACAAAACGGTACAATTTTGAAGACTCGTGTCAGAACACATTTCTCTCGTCATTGACCGAAGAGGCCCTCGGGCCTTGGTGTAATGGGTAGCGTGCTGGCCATTTGTACCACGGGTTCGCATCCCGTCTCATGCGACAATTTATTTCAATTAGATCGGCTACCAATCCAATTGAAATAAATGGCATTCGATAAATGAAATAAAAAAAAAAAAAAATTGTCCGAAAATCATTTAAGAAGGATATAGAATAGAAAGGGCTTCAATTGTATTGTCTAATTTGAATAATACCAAAATGATACGTCACTCTCGCTTAGTAGCCATCTTCAAAAAGTCTTAATAGCCACCTTTTAAAGGAACCCCTAAACAGTGTAGAGAAATATTTGAGCTAAATATACAGTATATATACCGTTGACTTACAGGAAAACATGAGCAAGTCAAAAATTGATCAATTGTAAAAAGATTACCAAGTTTACTGAAATATCATGAATAATAATCATACCTAGGGTTACCATGATTTATTGAGGCCAGATCCAAACAGACGATTTCGGGAGGTCTAGGGGGTTTGGAAAAATTTTTTGAAAATTAGGCACTAAAATCTGCTTTTTTAGCTATCCATTCTGGCAAATTCATAATTTTAAAATATTAAATAAAACTTTTGAATTTTTGTCGGTTCAATGGGGGGGGGGGGGAGGGGGCGGGCCCCTCTGGGCCCCCCCCCTGGGACCGCTAGTGCATCCGCTATAATTTCTCAATCGGGAAGCGACAGGACAAGAATAGTCAGTGCCGCAACAAGGGGGTGGGGGGTGGGGGGGACGCAAGTTTTCCCTGGTGCGGACCTGAGAATAGTTTGTAAATTAAAGAGCAGAATTGGAAGTTTTTTATATAGCTGGTTAATTGATGTAGTAGAAGGAGAATAAAAAGAGAGAGCAGCTAATAATATTTTCTTTTATTATACCCTCAGTGCTGACGTTTCGGTCCTGTTTAGGGCCATCCTCAGAGCATTAGGTTTGTCATCATAAATTTCAATTTCAACATTTCACCTATATTAAACATTGTTGGTCGATTTTATATACAATATACCGGGTGTTCCATAAGTCAGTTTACCCAAGGTAAATAATAAATCAATTTTATTTATATTGTAATTTAATTGAAACTGAATTTACACTACACATAGATATGAATTTCCATGAACAGTGTCATTAAAAAAAATATGGGCCTATGATGCCACCACTCCAAATACCAGCCATGTTGTTTACTTACTCGGTAAACTGACTTATGAAACACCCGGTATATTGTATATATTGGCATGGCTTTAGGTCGAAAGCCAAATAAACGAAAAAAAAAAAAAAAAAAATATTGTATATAAAATCGACCAACAATGTTTAATATAGGCGAAATGTTGAAATTGAAATTTATGATGACAACCCTAATGCTCTGAGGATGGCCCTAATCAGGACCGAAACGTCAGCACTGAGGGTATAATAAAAGAAAATATTATTAGCTCCTCTCTCTTTTTTATCCCCCTTCTACTAAAAGAGCAGAAAAAGCAGCGACCAAATCTCTCATCTCCTGTAAAAGCTGGGAGGGATGTTTACTAATTAAACTCTATTCGGAAAGGATCCCGATTTACTTAATCTTCTGTCCCCTCATCCTTTGAGGGCTTTGGCAAGTTGAGCTACAAAACTGGCAATTTATTTAAATAAATTTCAAGTTATCTTCTTAGTCACGGAGAAAAGGATAGATATTTGTTTAAAAGAATTCTATCGAATACAAAAACTTGAACTAGATGTAGATAAAATGAAATTACTTTATTCAAAGTGATGGTGGCTGCCGCTTGAGCAATGCTTTGAATGCACATCGAAAGGGCTTCTTGCGAAAGGCCTTGAAATATTGCTCTCTCGACGCATCGATAAAGACGAGAGAGACAGACTAGAGTTCGACGCACTGGCGGATACCAAAGACCATGGAGATCAGCTGCTGAATCTAAAAAATAAAGCTAAATAAGTGGGCACCTAAATAAAAATTAATTTAAACTTACTGCCAGTACGAGATCGAGGTGGATCCAAAGCTCCTGTTAATTTCGCTACTTCTTGTGATGTGGCACTTCCAATAGAGGCAATTGAAGAACGAGACTCACTTCTTCGAAGAGGACCTCCGCCAGAGAGGGATTGCTCATGCAGCGACTGTGCTATACTCTAGAAAAAAAAAAAAAAGATTTTATACTCGAGACAAAATAAGTTACATATTAGATAAGTATTCGTGGGCAAAAAAAACAAAAAAACAAATTAAAAATACAGTATATGCTTACAAACTCTAATTTAGTTAAAGCGAAGTTTCTAAAATTAAATTACTCGAAAGCATAGATAGAAGAATTAAATAAAAGGTATATTAATTTTGAATACTATTCAAGGACGTCATTTGAGGGGGGAGGGCATCCCCCCCCCCCCATAAGATTTATAAAAAAACGAATTATATTTTTTTTTTAATAGAGAATATTTTTTGTACATTATTTTTAATAGTCTAAAATAATAAAATTATATTTATGATTCAGGATTCGCAGGGACTTTGCAGCCAGGAGATTAAATAAAAAAAATCTTTTATTGAATTTTTATTTGCCGACGTTTCGGTCGCCAATCACGACCTTCATCAGGGCAAATATTGTCAATTATACACGATCTTTGAATAAGAGACCTCCGAGGATAACATTTTACACATATCAAAGTTAAAAAGAAATTGTATTCAATTGCAATGAATATTAAGATACCTGAGATCGTGTATAATTGACAATATTTGCCCTGATGAAGGTCATGATTGGCGACCGAAACGTCAGCAAATAAAAAATTAAATGAAAGATTTTTTATTTAATCTCCTAGCTGCAAAGTCTCTGCGAATCCTGAGTAAATCTCCACAGCCAAAAATCATCAATTTATCGAATATATTTATGATTTAGATTAATTGATGCTGGCTGCAGAGGATGCGATTCCGGGAGAAACAAAACAGCGAAAACTATTAGGAACATCCCGTAGTATAAATTTATTTCCTGGGCTGAAGATGGGATGTGCCGGTCCAAATATTTCCAAAGTGCTGTTTCGTTTCTATCGAAAAAGCAAATTTATTAGTTTTTATAAAAACATATAAGCTAGGCGGGGCCCCGGGGGGGGGGGAGGCTTAAATAAAAAAGTTTCAGGAGCATTTTTAGTTGATTTGATTTTTATTTACTAAAAAAAAATAATTGTTCAAAAATCCAATCAAAGGGGGTTTAGAGTAAAGTAAAAAGCATGAAGCATGACGTCTTCTAGTATTAATAGAACTGCAGCGCCAGCTAATTTCGAAACTTTTCTATCAGATTTTTACAACTTTTAAAATTCCTTTTGTTTATTCATTCTTCTATCGATCTTTGTTTTCAAGTTATTTAATTTTAGAAATTCCTTTGCATATATGGACCCTGTTATGCATTAATGTGTCAAGCGCCAAAAATTAAAAATTGAGGAATATTATTGTTTCAAATGCTATAATTAATAGTATTTTTTTTATGAAATATGTCCTAAAAAAATTTATATTTAATGTTACATGCACAATAGACAAAAAAAAAAAAAAAAAAAAATTATATATAATCCAATGAAAACAAAAAACTTTAATGTTAATTTTCTCAAAACTCGGTAGCTGGCGCTTGACACACTAATGCGTAACAGGGTCCATATATAGAAGCGATAAATGCCAGTTATTTGTTTTGAATATTTCTATTCGATACCCACCTCCATCATTTCTAATTTCTCTGGATATGCCAGATCACCAGGCGCTGGTTTATAATTAAGGATATCCGATTGTAAATAGCAATGTGTTCTAAACACTAAACGTTCTTGAACATCTTGTAAAAGTTGATAGGCGACACGTCCAAATGCCTCGAGAGGTGCCGCTAAAAAAAAATTAAAATTCTTTCTATCAAATGAATTAAGAGACAAAGAGAGAGAAAAAACTTACGGTTATTATGCACATGTTCATCCAACATTTCAAGACGAAGTATAGAGCAAACTTCAGCTAAAGTTTCTAAATGATTCATATGTATCAAATAAGGTCGAAGGACGTCGTACAATTTAGTACAAACTCTTTCTAAATACATTCTAAAAAGGAAAAATTTTAATCCATAGGATTTTTTCTCAGGGGGGGGAGGAGTTCCCACCCTGCCCCTTTCCTGATTAATAGAATAGTTAATAAGAATGGATATTTACGTTAGATGTGGGCCCGATTGCGAGAAAAACTGATGATAGAGTTGATACTCGTCGTGGCTGAGATGCACGAGAAAGGCACACGCGCTACGAAAGAGAGCGCTATGATCCCCTTTGTGGTTATTCGCCAATTCCGCAAGGGCCGTATCGACGCCAGAAGCCAGTAAAGATTCACGCTGATTGAAATAAAGACCCTGGCATTCATTCAATAAAAAAGCATATCTGAAAAAGAAAAATTAAATAAATTATCAAACTAGGAGTAGCAGTATTAATTTAATCATAATCTGGTGTGACTGGTCGCACAGCACACAACTTTCTCTTACCCTTCGGCAATACTGTGCATGTCACACCAGATTTTTGGTGTCGAGATATATTTGGGTATTTATCAAAATTTTAATCTCATATTATATTTTCTACAATTGGCTCTATGGAAGGAAGAGCCGGAAAGCGAATTTGAAAAATCTCGAATACTACATCAGCAGAGTTGGATTTTATAAATGATTTTCTAGTTTTATACTGATCAGTAAAGTGTACTTCAAAGAATTTTCACGAAAAATTTTACTGATATACTTTTTAAGGGGTATATTTAAAAAATGACTAAATGAAGAAAATGATTCAAACAACGATCAAATAATTTGCGAAATTGTTTCTAAGCTGTTAATGATATTAACATTTGTATGATACTAGCCGCGCCGCCTTCCCGGACCCCCCTCTCCTGCTGGATCTGAACCGCCTTGAAACGGGTAACGAACCTCTGACCCCGTAGCACAAGAGACAAGTGTTCTACCAGTGTGCTAAGGCTCAGCGGTTTAGCTGTTTTGAAGAAATATGTCGAGTTAAGTAGGCCAAAGACACGGGAATGGGTACTCGGGTTTGTCCGTTAAGCAATTAAAAACAAAATGAATTTTTAAAGACTTGAATGTTTGAAAGTTTTCTCAAAGAATCCCGTGCCATTTCTAATAGAATGATTCGATTAAATAAAGTTTAAGATTTTCTTCGAGGCATATTCTTATATTATTTTAAAAGCAAA